>JBAGKO010005480.1:0-11902 GCA_037177275.1 Acacia concinna | reverse complement strand
TACTAAAAACTTCAAATACGATATAACAACTTAAATTATAAATAAATGGAATACAACTATAATTATCACAAAATTAACAAAAAAAACAAAATGCAATACAATATAACCAATTCAATTTTAAACAAATGAAATAAAAGTACAATTATAACAAAAATTTAAAAAAAACAAATAAAACAATAAATATTAAATATCTATCCGTCACAAATTACATTATCAACAAATGAAATGAAAGTACATTTATACCAAAAAATTTAAACAAATAATATATTCAAAAAATTAAATACAATATTACAAATTAAATTATGATGAAATTAAATAATATTGTACCCATAAAAAAAATTAAAAACACTGGCAAACACAACAATATAATACTTTATAACAAATTAAATTTTAATTAAAAGATATCAAACTCTAAGTATAATAAAACTAAAAAATAAATCAAATAAATGGAATACAAAAATACATGGGAAAAAATAAATAAATAATTATGAAGAAATAAATTCAAATGGAATGCAAACTAAACAAACGGCATTAATTAAACTATAATTAATTATAAAAAATAAACAAAACATAAGTAAAAAACAAATACAACATAATAACTCAAATTATTAATAAATGCAAAATAACTACAATTATAACAAAAATTAAACCAGAAAATAAATCAAATTACAAGAAGGAATAAAATATATAAAAAAATAAACTCAAATACAATATGAACTAAACAAATAGAATAAACATATTATTATAATAAAATACAAAAATTACAAGTTGACCACACAGCAAATTTGTAGCGATTTTAGTTTATAAATCGCTATAAAGTCACCGCCACAAATGTCGCGTCAAGTTGACACCTTTATTTATAGTAGTTATTAGGTAAAACTGCTATAAATGTTGCACTTTGTAGCTATTTATAAAAACCGCTACAAAATTGCCTTTTTTTTGTAGTGTTATATTATTTGACTTATGAATTATTATATAATATAATATTATTAAGTAATATAATTAGCTTTATTAGGATTTTCTTAGAATTGTTCAATAAAGTCAATGGAGTCTTATAAATAAGATCGGAAGCAGTAGCTTTTTTTTAGTTTTTTTAAATATTTTAAAATTTTATTTTAGCCAATTTTTGTCTGCATAATATTCTTTATAGATTTATGTTATTTGCTAAAGGGTTAAGGGTAAAAAATACCCATATGTTTTTACCTAAAATTCATCTAGCATCATATATTTTTCGAATGTTTAAAATACCCATAAACTTTAAAAATAGATTCAAAATTGTCAATTTTATTACCAATACTTTATGGCCTTTAATTATTTGGTTAAATCCTTAATATTGATTATGTGCTCTAACTTCCCCCCTTTTATACATTTTGTCAGTATGATTTAGTCAATAAAGCATGATAAAGGTGTTAATTGCTATATTCAAAGTATCATTACTTATTCTCAAATTGTGAAGAAAGTCTTATAGGAATGTTAATAATAACTTGAGTATAGGTAATGACAACTTCATATAATTGCAATCACTAAAACACAAACAAATTCATCACCTAAAGAACAATTTTGATTGTGGCATTTTGATAGATTTTTGTTACTGTTTATAGCATTTTGATAAAAATCCATAATCTATGACAAAAAAAAAATAAATCTCCCCCTCTCTCTCTACACCTTTGTTTTTTTAGGGGTAGGGTCAAAAGAACATATAGGCATGTGCATACAAAGCTTAATTGCCGACAACATTGCATTGTCGCGATCCCACATCACAATTATTTTTTGTCCCCAGAACCTTTGCTCATCTCTCATCTCTCATCTCTTATCTCTCAATCTTTAATAAAAGTTACAGTTGATTTTTTTTTTTAAGAGAGGTTAAAAAGGCTAAATGATAAATTAGTTTATTATAATAAATATTGTGCTTTATTTAATTATATAGTAGTATTAATTTATAAGTTAGACAGATTAATTTAGTATAAAAAGATAAATATAAATACTTTAAAGTAATTTTCTTAATTTTCTTAATTTTTATAGGGAAAAAAATTAATTGTGTCTTGTGTTGAGGAGATGAGATAATACCTTATATTTCATATCTCTCTCTCTCACACACACACACACCACATTCATGCCATTTGGGAGTGTTTGTTCGTTTGTTGAACTAAATCCCTAAGGTTCCCTTTAGTGTATGATTGAATGCTTGTTAGTGAAATAAGAATTGAGATGGGAATATTATCAACAACAAAAAAAAGAATTGAGATGGGAAAAGGAAAATGGGCCTTCTATGAGTGAAGTAAGACCCATTGGCATATTTGATACATTAAATGACACAGTTTTTAATAAAAATCAGAGAGAAGTGTTTTGCCATTTTGGTACTTTGTATAAGACACGTTTTGAAAGAAATAAAATAGTGTTTATTATACTTCATAAGTGGAGTATTAGTTATCCCTTTTTTCTTTTTCTATTTTTGTTGCTAAGATTACCCTTATTCAAAATTTCACTAATTGCAATTTTATGACTTACTTCAAGTTAACCAAGAGTTTATACCCCAATTGGCATCCCATACCTCCTTTGATACGGGAGGTCATGGTTTCTATGCAGCATACCCAATGTTGCCCAATAGAGGTTGGTGGCTGTACGATTCCCCTTTCGTAACTGGAGTTTTAAATTGTCCAAATAAAAAAGTTATTTTTTTTTTTCAGATAAAATTAATTATTTAACCAACTCTTTTTTATTATGATAACATGGTTAGAAGTGCTTTATAATAATAACAAGATTGATAGTGTGAGTTTCAAGGGCATAATAACTTGATGAACGTGAGTTTCTTCCGCTAGAGGAAGGATGACAAAAAAAAAAATGCAGTAGAAACCAGGACTCAGTGTCTGTTTGGAGGATGAAAAAAAAAGTGTTTTTCAAGCATTTTATTATAAGTTGTGACAAAACTTCTTTTAAATATTTATCTCAAATGATATAAAAATATTTCTGAATGGCTAAAAAAAAACTGGCACTTAAAAACATATTCATCTTAAAAAAATTATTCTTCTTATTTCCATCATTAAAGATAGACATCCCCCTCGTTTCCATTTTCGAAAAAATAATTAAACTCATGAAAATCAATGACATGTTCTTTTCCAAGATATACAACTGTAAAAATAAGAAAAGCGTTTGTACTCATTCAATGATGAAAGGTTTTCATGTTGATAATTCAGCCCATAGAGTTCATGAGTTTTAGATCATAAAGATTAGCCCCAATGGGAAAAAAAATGATTTAAGATAAGGATTTGCTAGTGTTCATTTCTTAAGACATTTTTATAAGTACATGAATTCTCTATTTGGAGACAATCATGTTTGTGGGATACAAAAAATTCATTGAAGTGAAAATTCTTTTGGGCTAATGACTGAAAAAAAAAAAAACATATGCAACACACCAAACCCAATGATATTATTAGCCTAAAGTCTTTATACACACGTTATGCAACATTCTATATCATCCTAACAACCGAAAAGAACCAAACTGGGTTGGGAAAAACAAAAATCAACAACAAAACTGGAATGGCCCAAAATAATGATAAAAAAAAATATTCATCTATTGGTGTTTCTCTGTATGTATTTCTTCAACTAAATCCAATCATTTACGTCTCGCCCTTTCTCTGATCAACTTCAATCCCATATACCTAATAATATAATAAATTAAAACCCATTATTTGCCATTTAATTTAGAAAAAATTGCGTTTATATCCAAACCAAAAAAAAATATGGTCAAACGGTTCTATAAAATCTCGTAATTATATTTAAATTCTATAGAATTATTAATAAACGCTCACGGAGTTGTCAATTAAAATTTAAGTGTAATTAAGAGATTTCACGATATAGTTTAATCATTTTTCTTTTAATCATTACCTAATCACAATTTTCCCTTGAATTTATCATCACATCAATGAAAACAGAAATTTAAAAAATAAATAAAAAGTAAAAAAAAAAATTTACCTGCCAAGCATCATTAAGGTAGCCTGAGGGTTTGTTCCGGGAGATACGCCAAATACTGATCCATCCACAACACGAAGAGACTCGATCCCCATCACTCTGAGGTCGCTGTCAACCACACTCCCCACCACGCATCCACCGTGATAGTGCCATATCGTGCTCACCGTCCGGTGACAGAAGTCCTCCATCTCACCAAAGTTGGTCTGATTAAAAGGCAATGTGGGTCCCATGAACCTGAAATCATGCCCGCCTAACCTGTTTCTGAACTTGAAATCATTCATGGCTCTGCTTCTTAACACCTCGCCGATCTTCCTCGTCCCGTTCACACACCTCTCAATGTCAATACGTTTACTGAAGTAGTTGAATCTAATTATTGGATTCACCTTCACGTCCGTTGAGGCCAGCCGGAGAAACCCACTTGATACCGGCCCTGTTATCTTCGTCAACAGTGAAGCCACAGGGATGTCAGTCGGCGATAATTGAAACAATTATGAAGAAGAAGATTGAACTCTCAAGATCGAGAGTGAAAGAACAAGAAACACTACGGGAAGCCACAGAGAAACAGAGACCCGAGAGAGAAGACAGACGCACGGAAAAGAGAGGAAAAATGAATTGTTATTTTACTGTAGAGTACAGAAAGCATATATGTACATCAAGTAGAAAAGAATAACAAATGACTATAGTACAGCTGGCACTTTGACTTTTCTAATCTAACAATTTAACTGAATATGTAACAAGAATAAATTACACATAATAGTTTGTTAATAATGGCGCTCCGACGAATAGAGAGTAAGGGAAAGTCGAAGTGAAGGGGATGAGGTTCGAGGTTGCTTCTATGTAAGCCCCTGAATCTGTGATTCCCACAACTTGTATCAGAGAGGACTCCAATGGAACCGAAGGGACAATGTTAATCCCATTTCGTGGATTATCGTAGACAAACTGTCCAACTTAGGGAAGATGATGGGCCACCGGAATTCCCCATGAAGACAGATAAGGTCTTGAACCGATTCCACTTAGCAGAAGGAGCTGAGGGCTTCCAACGGCGCCGGCGCAAATAATCACTTCGCCATTTTCTCGAGTTATAGCATGGTGGTACCTGCACAGCGATGAAAATCCCAAGCCTCACAGATTCATTACGTCGTTCTTGCACGATTTAGAAGATGTGGTTAACTAATTAATTACCTTCCTAATTGGTCGCGATAAACCACACCAACCGCAGGTGGCTTGGAATCGGCATGTGAAGAAGATGAAGAAGCAAGAAGAACTCTCTCGACGCTTGCGTACACAGCGACTTTGATATTGGAAGCTTTCGCGTATGATAAAAGATCTGCAGAACTGTGTCTTCTTCCTGAGCTATCGAACGTTGATCCTCCGATTTTTGTTCCAATGGAGTGATCTAAACTGAAGCCATGGTCGGGATCAACTCCAGCTTCGAACAACGCGTTGCGAACCGCCAATTGCCACGTCTTGAGTTGTGGTTTGAATACAATGGCCTTCTCGACCCACTGGTATGATTCGTTGACGAGCTTGAGGTTCCAAGACAAGCCGGAGCTGGCAAAGAAGTCGGCGTCGGCTCTACTGTAGAATCCGGCATTGATGGCGCTGCTTCCGCCAAGAACGTGGCCGCGGGCGTTGGGGACGCCGTCTTCGGAGGTGAAGGATTGCACCGGAGAGTCGCGAGCGTTGGCGTCTTTGAGTGCGATCAAGAAGCCGTCTTGAGTCATGACGTCGGGTTTATCATTGGGAATGCCACCACGTTCAAGAACGAGGACGCGATATTTATGAGAAAGGGTGGCGGCGAGGGGACATCCGGCAGTTCCGCCACCGACGATGATGTAATCGTAGTGATTTTCCGGCGGGAAACCGGTGGCGTTGGATACAAAGCTCAGGTAACTGGGTGTTTCTGATGACACCGATCAAAACAGAAACCAGTCTAGAATTCAGAAATCAAAACTTCAAAAAACAAAAATCGTGAGAAAATGAGAAGGAAAATAGATTTACCTGGTTGAGACGGAGGTTCTTGAGCAGAAGAAGCAAGGATCGTCAAGAAAGAGAGAGAGAGTAAGGTAATGGTGATCCGATTGGCCATTTTTCTGTGAAAGAAATTTTCTTGAGGTTCTCTGAGAAGGAAGAAACTAGAAGACGAGTAGGGAGAATGGCTGTGTTTTACAGTAAAAGCAGTTGCCTAATAGGCAATGCCTATGGAGCCCGGTAACTGTAAGCAAAAGAACAAATTTTGTGTGATAAAATTTTTTTATCAACTTTTTTTAAAAACATTATAGTGCCATAATTTATTTATTTAAATCAATCGTCGTTTTCCTATCTGAATTTTGCCCCAAAAAGAAAATTCAATATCATATTATGCAATGTCCACAGGTAGAGAGATTAGAGACAAACACATCATAAAGCCTAGATTAACTTTTCACCATTAAAAATAGTATTAAATAAAAGTTAACTCATATATTTTGTATGTTTGTGTGTATATATATATATATATGCAGATATATATTTTTTAATAAAATTATAAAGTGTTGATATTCTTCGCCTAGTAGCTGCATGAAATGTTCGTTTTTTTTAAAAAAAAAAAACATTTCAAAACAGAGTTCCATTCTTAGATTATTAAACTACTAAATTTTATTTGAAATACTCTTCATTTTTATATTTAAAATTTTCAATTTCATATGCTTTTTTTCTTTTTATTTTTAATTTAAAGGGACATGTATTGCTATTCAATATGAACATGAGCCAGTTTCCTGTTGCCACATTAATAGTCTTTTCTTTTCTTTTTTTCTTTTTCTTTTTCTTTTTTTTTCCAATGTTGTAACGTTAGTATCTATAAGGGATAATGTCCATTTTTTGCTCTCAGAAGTAACTATTGAGAAGTATTGGGTGTCCGGAAGTTTTTTTGAGCAATTTTGTCACGGAAGTAACCAAACTAAAACAATTTTGCCCTGCCGTTAAATATAACTAAATTTGACCGTTATATTTAACCAAATTGGACTAGTATGTAACATTCTAATATTTTTAAGTCCCTAAATAAATGATTCAGGATGAGTAAATGGCTAGAATCAGATATAAAGGGGACTCATTGTTCTGGATTGGAATTGAAAAAAATTAATATGATATTTTAGATAATTTTTAAAATTATCTGGAGCCCAGGATCAGGTCCAGAGAAAGCAATAAAAATTGTTGAAATCAATTATCCTTTAATTTAGCATGTAATCCCTTTAATGGCAATATTATGGTAGAAAAAAATGGAGAAGTAAGATTAAAAATATCATGTTGTTACATACTAATCCAATTTAGTTAAAGATAACGGTCAAATTTGATCAAAGTTAACAGCAGGACAAAATTGCTCCAATTTGATTATTTCTGGAATAAAATTGCTCTAAAAAAAAATCTTCAAACACCCAGCGCTTCTCAGTAGTTACTTTCGTGGCAAAAATAACCTTATCCCTATCTACAATGACAACAAACAAGAAAAGGGGATGAAGTTTCACAAGGGTTGGTTTGTAATTAATACTCCATTATTGTAATGTTAATATCAAAATTATGTTCCATATTTTTTTTCCCAGAAAAATTACGTTGCATATCTTAAAGTATATGCATTGCATTTTTAAAAAAATTAAGATATATTCTGCAAGGGACAAAACGAAAAGATGTACTCATCTATTCTTAATGTAAAATATTTATATATAACGTTAGATTATATATCATATTAGGGAAATTTGTTTTAAGAAAAATAATAAATATAAGACATAAAATGAAAAAAAAAAGGTTTTATATTTAGAATTAAAACTCATCTTAAGCTGTCGGTTATTTATAAGACTATAGGAGTATATATATTATTTATTTTCTTTAAATCACTATTGCAAAGTCAAATCAAATACTAGCCTATTTGATTCAATTCTATGGAAAAGGATTATATGTAAATCTTGATGCAAAAGACTGATTAAAGTGTTTGATTGAGTTTATATAATATAAAGAGAATTACATTTTGTAATTCTAATTACATCAAATGATATAATCAAGATTATACTATTAGAACTATTGAATAAATGTAATCAAGTGGAAAAAAAAAACACTATTGCCATTGTAATATTTTAATTTAACCAAAGTACCCACCCATAAATGCTATTAACTATTAAATAATTATCACAATTAAGTATTAAAAATCAATTAATAATATAAAAATTAAAAAATAGTCCTATGCTAAAAAAAATTAAAACAAAATTCATAATATTTCCGCCATTAAATATTAAAAAGTTACTATGAATCCAACATATACACACTATAATATTGACAAAATTAAATATTTAAAAATTACTATGAATGCAATGTGTACACTAAACAAATTGAAAACATTATCATAAACCGAACGTGTACATTATACATATATACATAAATAGGGATAATTTTATCTCTTGTTATATTATTATAATATATTATCATCTTTGATGTAATTTAATTAAACGTTTATATATATATGCATAATCTTTTTTTAATGTTGAAACAAATAGAATGATATAATAATCATTACGCTACCTTTCTGCTCATCACCTCTTATTCTTTTCCTTTCTTTGTTTTTTTTTTTTTGCCAACAAGGTTACGAATTATATTGCAAACAAATAAGATACATTTTCTCCAAACATTATATAAAACTAAACAACCAAATATAAACTAGACTGCAAAGGAAAAACAGACAGGCTAGATACCCTAAACATAAAGACCCAACTAGAACCTAAGACTAAAAAGGAAAGCTGAAACTCCAATAAGATTAACATCATAAAGAACAGTCTGTAAGCCCACACTAGGGGAAAGACACTTCCCATGAAGTTTTGGCAATCCAACCGGCTACCAAATCCACTTCCAAAGAAACACATGCGCACTGACAGTTCCGAACCAATTTCCTTGAGTCTAGCCACTTCTCAAGGAGGCCACCACTTATCACCATTTGCATGGAAAACAAAGTTAGCATAATAATAAATGGTAGATTTACAACCCCACTCTAAAGATGAACAATAAACCCATACACATTGAACTAGCTCAAGTTTAGCCAAATAGTGAGTAGTGTTAATAGAGGCATTAAACAAGCCAACTTTGAACCAATAATGAACAATATGTATAATTCTACTAAACATGAGGAAGTTAATAAATCTAATCTAAAGAGAAAATAACCATGTTTTAAGGCAGCAAGAAACAATCACATAAATAATAGATTCACAAATCCACACTGAAGGTGAACAATAGACCCATACACACTAAACTAGTTCTGATCTAGCCAATTAGTGAACAGTGCTGATAGAGGCACTGAACAAGCCACTTCGAGCCAAGGGTGAACAACATGTATGATCCTATTGAACATGAGGAAGTTAATAGATCTAACCTGAAGAGCGAATAGCCATGTCTTAAGGCAACAAACAACAAGTACACAATCCACCCTCAAAGAGTACATCTCAGGAAATATCTCCACCCAAACATAGTAATACAACCAAAGCAATTTCGCGGTCCAATATGTACCACTAACATCCATTTTGCCACTTCCCCTTTTATAATACCTCCACACCAAAACAAGTAAGGCAATAATAAATTGCTCTACCCTAAGCATGAACACAACATACCACCCAATAAAACCAGAGTACCCACTCTTCAACCAATTGCACCTTTTTTAAGCAAACACTCAAGTTCAAAATTAGAACTCCTACATCCAAGAGGTGTAAGGAACCAATCTCAAAAATCAGATTCAGTTCAGCCGTAGCATGTAAAAATTGATATTCTAAGAAAATACTAACCTCGAGTTCAGTGGCTCTCAATGGTAGATTCAATGAAATCCTTGGCTCCTCAACTCTCGTTTTACCCAAGTCCACTGCTAGACCCCAAATCAAACGCCCCAGATCCCCTATCGAAGCACCATACCAGGCTAATGCCCATCGCATATCACCATTAGAAGCCAACCCATGGACCTAGGATCCATTAGCCTTCACGTGTTGAGTCTCTGAACTCATATACTCAGTTTCCCTTAGTATCCGTAAAGCAAGTGAAAAACCCCATCTGCTACCATCAACACAAATCTCTGAGCCTTCATACATTATGCCAAATTGCTTTCCGTCGTGAAACTCCATGGCTCTTCCTTTCAGATCTTTGACATAAAATGTCTCTTTGACATCGCCCCTCCATAGATCTCAGCTGCGAAGGCCATGGCGGAACCCATCAGAGAGTGACTTCAGTGAATGAACTTTGAACGCCTCCTTCCAGCCAACCCCATTACATCCCTTCTCGCCACCGCCACAAGAGGGTGCACTTCAACTCATCTCATCCACTGGCCACAACATTGAAACCCTACCAAGAACCTCCCTTAGAGACAAAGGGGAGACACTATCCCGATCAAAGAAGCTTGGCCTTCGAGCAGCACATGGCCGCAACTTGATTGAGCAAGAATCCATTAGAGGAAAGGAAACCCTAACAGAAGGAAGAAAATAGCACTGTCGGCTAATTCATTATCTCTGATTCTGTGAATCAAACAAACACTAAGTGTTCTTATTGCATATTTGTGTGGCATGTCTAGATTAGTGGTAAAAAAAATAATTTAAATAAAATTAATTTGCAATTATGGTTATGAGAATATATTTAATTTTAAATAATTTGAGGCTTATTTGGCATGAATTGACATTTTTGTTGTTGTTCTTCTTCTTATTTTGCGATTAAAGGCTCTACTTAAGCGCAGCATGTAGTATTTAAGATGACTTGTGAGAAAATTAACTTCTAAAAAAAAAAAATCAACGAGTTGAAACAACTTTCTTTAGCTTCCAGCTTTTATATATATATTTGAAATTTCCATTCACTAAAACAATTGATACCATAACGATAAATCCTAAAATAAAATACACTGCACTTTTTATGACATTTTTGTAGCTATTTTTTCGGTGTAGTGCATCTATATTGTTTATTGCATACGTTTATAATTTCAAATATTGTCCGATGGAATAAAATTTACACAATGTTATAATATAAATATGCATTTTATACAATTAAATTAAAATATTATTAAGAACTTTAACAATATTTCAAGAGATGAAAATATAATTTAACATTAAAGGTTAAAAATTGAATTTTAAAAAATAATGAACAATGCTTTTTATTTAGGCTAGAAAAAAATTTTGTACAGTTCCAAGAAAATGACAATGATAAAAATATCAAAATATTAGTACAACATTTGAAAATGGTTTACATCTCCATATTTACAAAAACTAACAAGATAAAGGCATCATATATATGTTATAGGAGACATAGCAACTAAAGAGCTCTATTTTCTAAGCTAAATACGAAGTAAATCAAGCTGCAATAAGCGGCCTTAAATTCAAGGCGACATTTTTACCAATTAATCAGGAACTTAAAATTTTCCTTTTGTTTTTGGCTAATCCTTATATATTCTTGGGAAAATTGCAGTGATAAGGGACTTTACGTTAAAGAGGTCCCGTGAAATCGCGTATTTACAGTAAAATCCCGTAAAGTTGTTAATGTAGCTCATGAGGTTATTAATAACAACCCTATCGTAGCTTATGGGGTTGTTAATGAAGACTTTACTACAATTATGCGATTTCTTGATATCTTATTGATGTAAAGTCCTTTATCTGGGATCTCACTGCAATTTTCTCAATAAAAAATATTTAACCATATATTACACTTAAAATTGTTCACGGGGTGAACGACTTCCAAAATATGAAGAAGTCGTTCACCTTAAGAACGATTTTCATATATCTCTCTCTGAAAAAGCTGATAAGAGAGAGAACTTCAACTTTTCTCTCTTCTATCAACTTTTTATTTTTTTTAATATTTTAGCAAACTCGTTCACTTTCCCTCAACCCCTACCTTCAGTTTTTTTTAATAAAAATTACAACCGAATACCCCATTTCTTTTACTCCACTTTAATTTT
>JBAGKO010005440.1:0-11905 GCA_037177275.1 Acacia concinna | reverse complement strand
GTGGCAATCCTCCTCCAAACCCGTAGCTGCTGATCTCTTTTTGGTGATTCCCACTACTTCCAAACCTAATTCCCTTTTTTGTTTTAATCTCTAAACCTGTAGCTCGTGATTTGTGGCCTGTTTTCCTCCTTGAATCTCCTCTCTCGCAGCCTGTAATATCGTCGAAACTGTCACTGCAACTCTCGGTGGCTGTTTTGCAATTTAGAACTTCTGGGGCTATATTCGTAATTTTCTATGGGCATTTTCTTCACTGAATTTCAGTTTTCCAGAATTTTGGGTACTTTTATGTAATTTTCCCAAAACTATTTGAAAAGGCAAATCAACATAATTTAATCCCTTTTATCCCAAAGATTGATCATATGAAATCAATAAAAATGGACCATTATGCCCCCTATTTGAACTCTTTTCATATAATCCTTATTAATCCAAAATTACCACAAATAATGCATTTTGTCTCAATTAGCATGATAAAATTCCCAAATTCATCACAAAATAACATATAAAAATATGGTGCAATCAATTATAAATGATACGTGTGTGTGTGTGTGTGTTTATATATTTAATTTTTGATGTAAAGGATGACAATTCAATTTAGCTTACATGGTTAAGTACTTCACTCCTTTGACTAGGAGGTCCTGGGTTCAAATTTTGATGAGGCAATTGTTGAAGAAAATATTTACATATGACGTGGCTGATGTGGAAATTATTTTTTATTTTTTTTAAATGCACTTTCAGTGGCGACACTAAAATGTCATCACTAAAACTACTTTTTAGTGGCGACTTATTTTGTCGCTGCTAATAAGTATCAGCCACAGTCGTATCAGTAATGACTTGTCGTCACTGAAAACTTTCAATGGCGACATTTGTTGCCACTGAAAGTCAAATTTTTTTGTAGTGATTTGGTCTCAAATCATTTTTAAAATCTACAAGAAAGTCTGTAAGTCTAAATTTTCACTATTAGATTAAAAACCTATTTTCTGAGCAAGAATCTTCGGTACTTAACGGTAACTCAAATCAAATCCAATCACCATGAAAATTGAAACACAAGATTCTCATAACCTATAATTTCTAATTGAAATGATCCCTTACCCAAACTATGTCCAAATTGCTCATTCCAAAAATACCTTAAAATTTCACAATAATTTCCTCATACATTAAAAAAACCACCCAAACTTATAACCTAACTACACAATCAACTTTTAACAAATATTTCTAGGTTACCCATTAATAAAGGATTGGTGCTGCTGGCTAAAGAGGGAGGGAAATGAGGAAGGAAGGAGAAGAAGGTGATGATGCGGGAATGGTGAAGGGCAGTGGGCTTTTAAAACAAGACGTGGGGCCCACTCCTTTTTTCCCTTTTCTTTTCTTATTCTTTTATTTTTTAATTTATTTTTGAAAAAAAAAATCTGATTATTCCCACACTCCTATTATCAAAAGATTCTCTTTTTTACTTAACTACTATACACCAAAAATTTCCAAAAGCCATTTCACTCAAATAGCAACTCTATAATATGTGAATAATTATAATATTTTTGGTTTGAAAATACTTAAAACACATCCTTATCAAATTGTTTCAATATTCAAATAATTATATGGTCATTTCAATTACCATAAAATTCAAATAAATATTAACAAATATATATTACCTTCAATTTTTAATGTTCTCTTAATTTTTGTGTTTCTAGATCTTCTCTAGACATTAAATTATTTAATAAATCACCTTAATGGTACTTAATTATTATAGATGGAAATAGGGATGTTACACTTTTCATATTTATTAATATTTTCATAATTTGCCCTTATTGATAGCCTTCAACAATAATTAAGGAGGTGAGGAAGTTAAGAAAGGTGACTAGAGTTTAAAAAAAATAAATAAATAATACAGTATCTTTAGCCGTACAAGAATTTCCCATATAATTAGGATTTTTTTTTTAAAAAAAAGGGTTAATGTGTTAGCATACCTATCAACTTATATAGAACGTGCAAAAATACCTCAAAACTTTTCTTAAATCAAAAGCGATGACAAGTGTCCCTTAGTGTTTGTTTGGTGCAAGGGATTTTTTTTTGGGAGAAAAATTTGTATAAGTTGAATTTTAAAAAATTAAAGAAGTGGGGTTAAAAGTTTTAAATTATTTTTTCATACTATTTTATGTTACATTTTCTCTTTATTAAAATTTTATAACCCCACTTCTTCAATTTCTTTAAATTCAACTTCTAAAATTTTTATTTTCCCTCCCTTCCCATCCCCTCCCCTCATACCAAACAGCCCCTTAAAATAGGCTAAGGCATGAGGTCCATTACTTGTTTGTAGTGTGGCCTATGCTATATCTATGAAAGTAACAAAATACTACTATACTCTCAACTAAAAAATGACAAGAGTGCAAAACTACTCAAACTTTTACCTAAATTAAATGCGCCAAACACTATAAGCTTTTTGAAGTTGTAAAAGAGATATGAATATTTAAAATGGATATGGAAGCAGGGACTTATTATTGAAAATTCCAAGGGATAAATTATTATTGAAAATTCCAAGGGACACATGAAACAAAGGAGTGACTTAAAACATGATATTAATGAAAGGACATCCAAATGCCATTGGCTCCACGAAGAGAGATAAACACATAGAGATCAAAAGGCCCGACCAATTGGTGTAGTCGAGTCAACACACAAAGATGCCGGCCGGATAATTATTCAGCGGCGGGAACAAGCGATGGTGGAGGAAATAGGAGTCAAAGGGAAAGAGTTGTCCCAAGCATATTTGAAAGTGACTGGGTCATTAACAGGTAGACCGTTATTAACAAGACATTGTCCATCACTTGAGACTTTGAACACAGAAGGATTAATGTTTTCTACTGTCTTAAAACCATCACACTTCAACTTGAGATCCAACTGAACACACGAACACTTGTTTTCAATCGTCACTGTCCATTCTGGTTTGTTCTGCACAATCGCTCCTGTCTTACGTTGGCTCACTGATATGTCTCTTAACGAACAGTTCAAAGCTTCGCCTGCATGCGAAAAAACAACGGACAAAAAAACAGAGATTTTATGTGTTCTATATACAAGAACGTTAATAATAATGATGGGGAATATTAAGAAACCAGAATTTGTGTATAACAATATACCATGGGCAATGAGGCCGAGAAGAATAATCAGTGTGGCGAGAATTTTGGTGGCGGCGGCTGCCATTTTTGCTTTGTTTTGTGCGGTAATATTAGGGCTTCTGGGATGGTGAAGATAATGCTGGTGTGTGATGCTCTATTTATAGAGGAAAATATGGGATACTGTTAAACTCAGGAGGTGTTTTTTTTTTTTTTTGCGCAAACTCGTGGCAGTGATGTAAAATCGTATCTAAACTTAAATTGTAAACTAGTAATCTACTATTATCAATAGAGTTAGGCCATTTTTGCAATCATAAAGCAATTTTACTCCAGAAATATTAAATTTGGAATAATTTTGTTCAGACAGTTATCTCAATTAAGTTTGACAATTAGTTGTTGGTTAAGGTGCAAGTTTACCCCAAAAATTTTCACTCAAGCAATTTTGTCTTGAAAGTTTTTAAAAAATAGCAAATTCGCCCTGACTTCTAGGCAAAATTGTATATAACGGTCAAACTTAACTCAAATAACGATCAAAGTAAAATTATTTTTCGAAAAACTTTTAGGGCAAAAATGACATTTAACCTTTATTAATAAATAGATATTGACACTGTACAATTAAATTATTAAAATAAAAAAATGATTTGAATTTATTTTAAATTCAAATAGTTGAAATTAAATCTATCAATGTTTATAATTTATCATACTCAACAAAGAAATTTCTTTAACATCCATAGATGTAGCCACTGAATATGATATAATTGAAAAAGTTAGCATAAGTTTAAGAGTGAGTCAACACGATTTTAAAATATAGAAACGTTTTGTAAACATGATGTGTTAATTCATGAGTTTAACCGAGTTTATAACTAACATGAGTTTAAGAGTGATAAGTAATAATTTTATAAGCTAGTTATGTAAAAATGTTAAACTCATAAAGTTAATTTATCAGTTTGACAACAATAGACTGGGTGTGACATTGAATTCTGGAATATTATCAAATATAGAATGATATTGTTTTATTATCATTAAATTACCTTTTGATTCTTTCTCATTTAAGTCGATGTGTCATATCTCAGTCTTAATGACGCCTCATTTTCAGAATCACCATTTTAATGATTATAACAGCACGTAGCAGTTAAATTGATCGCATACTTATACGGGGGAAGAGACAAATTAATAATATCCTCAAATATGTAAATTGTAATTACAGGGAGAATTTCATTTAAGGATTATTGTATCATCATTTTTACCAATCAGGACCACATAACTCTTGGATTCAAAATATGTCCAAACAAGAAAAAGGAAACAGCCGCCCAATCAAGGCAATGACTATTGGGTTTTGTGCTCCCATCCTATGTGGAGAAGAACCTATGTTTGAATTGTTCAGTTTTATATATTTCATATTCTATGAAAAGAAAAGAAAGGGAAGAATAGGAAAATTAGGAAAGAAGGAAGTGTGAGAGAATGAGAAAGGAAATGAAGTTTCCCGTTTTTTTTTTTGCTAGGAATATGTCTCCTCCTTTTTTTTTTTTTTGTAAAAACATGTATCTTCCTATTGAAAGTAATTATGTTCAATGTACTGTTGGGTACTAAATGTGTAAGATTCAAACTTTGGTTCACCACATTGTAAGAAAATGACCGCTTCTGCTAGAACCAACTCTATTGGTTTCTTAATTGTTTTTTGTGAGAAAAAAAAAATGCTCTCGTAGTTTGTTAATTTAAAGCTCATTGTGTGGGACTTAATTAGGTGGAGGGGCATATCAGGTTTTTGCTAAGGCCAGATAGTTCACCACAAGGGTCAGAGAGACCCGTTAAAGAGGCTGGATAGGCTGGTGAGGCCGAAGAGGTCTAATTATACAGCTGTTTTTTTTTGGGGGGGGGGGTGGGGGGCGAAAAAACACAGTTTCAAAAGGTAGTTTCAGTAAATTAGCATTTGTTCACTTGTTGACTGGGGTCAGCAAGTTTAGAGAGTATAGTTTGTCTTTTACAATGGTTGGATAGTCATTTGGAGGCATGGTGTGAGAGAAATCATGTTAGTGGAACACTGTCTTTTGGGTATTTTCAGTTTCTTTAATATTTATTACAATTTTATAGCTTTGGCTAGTTAACTGGGTAATTGCATGTGTTTGTGTATGTAGTTGAGGCTCTCTTGTACAATGTTTTAATTATAGTGGATTTATCTTCTTTATTATGGACGATAAGTAGTTTTTATATTTGAATTGAGCGGTTTTCCAAGTTAATGGTTATGATATATCTTGTGTCATTTTATTTATACAAAAGCAGAAGAAAATCAACTAAGAGTTCTTATCCATGAGAAGCAACTGGTCGAAATCTGAAGAAATCTGGGAACTAATGTGAAGTCCTGGCCAAGCCGACAAACCAGATTTAGCTAAGTAATCTACAGGCCTGTTGAAACATCTCTGAACGTACATAATATCAACATTCCAGTCACTTGCAATCAGTTGTTTGATGGAAATAATCATATCTTTATCCTCATGCATCATACCAACTTCATTCTTTATAACTCAAAAATCATGTTGTTATGACGTTTCCACACTCACCAACATGTAAAAGCGAAGGTTCTCCTCCAATCATCAATCACTTTCACTCCCTTACTAGCCCCCATATTCCAGCAAAACCAGTCGCCAAAATTTATAGTCTTGAAACGGTTCCAAACACATGGATCAACAATTTCTTTCCATAAATCTAAAGTTACAGGACAATCCCTTAACACATGTTACATATCCTCCATACCTCCATTACAAATTGGGCATGATGCATTAGTACTTAAACCACGATGTACACGTGCAACATTCGTAAATAACCTTCCATGATAAAGCTTCCATAGGAGAAACTTGCACCTATCAGGGACTTTCACCTTCCAAATCTTTTCCCACATCAAGTCATGGCTCCCTAGCGGTCCTTTTAAAGCAGTGTATGCAGATTTCACTGTGAACATACCATCCTTTGTACCTTTCCACCAAATAGACCCAGAGCCCAACAATTCTGTGTAATCCATAACCGTTGGCCATATCTGTTTGATGCCTTTCCACAGGTTAGAACCCTTCCTCCCCATATCAATAGTGGGCAAGAGACCATTTCCACACTTATACTTGTTACATACAACCTCTACCCATAAATCATTTCGCTTAGCCATAAGATTCCATCTTAATTTTATAAGATAGGAATGGTTCTGAAGTTTAGGATGTCTCAATCCCAACCGACCTTGCTTTTTTGGAGAACACACAACATCACATGCAATCAAGGGAACTTTCTTCTTTTTGTCAGTGCTTCTTCATAAGAATTTTCTGTTACTCATGTCAGGGCTTCACATGTGCTAGATGGGAGAGCAGTCGTCTGCATTACATAGCCAGGAATTACTGTAGTGACGGATGAAAGAAGAGTAGACCTCCCTGCAATGGATAGGGAATTAGATTTCCATCTAGAGAGATGAGTCTTCACCTTGTCAACCACATATTGATAGGATTCCTTAGAGACCCTCTTGTGATTAAGAGAAACCCCTAAATATTGTCCCAAATCACTAGTACTGGCAAATCCAAGCAAATCGCAAAGTTCATTTCTTCTATTATGGTTAACATTTTTAGAGAAAAGGTCCTTGTTTTTTGCTGATTCACCTTCAATTCTAAACTTGCACAAAATTTCTGCAAACAAGACTTAATAACCATAACTTGCTCAATAGAAGCTTCTGCAAATAGGACAATGTTATCTACAAAAAATAAATGAGATATGGGGGTCCACTCTTGGTAAGACAAATAGGTTTCCAATTCCTAGACTAAACCGCCTCTTGTGTCATTTAATTTATGCTATATATTTGTTTTAGAATGCGTTTGGATCAGCTTTTTGAAAATAACTTATAGAGAAAAAGTGTAAAAGTAATAGCTTATGAGCAGCATAGGATATGTGAAAAAAAAAGTGATTTTAATAAAATAATAGTATTTGAATAAATGTTACTAGAATAATTTTTTTATAGTCAAATAACCAAAAAGAACATTAGCGATATTCACCCTGCTTCTGTCAGTGATACCTCTCTCATGAGGGATGCTTAGGTGTATTCATCACCGTTGTCAAGCTTCTGCTTGCCCGCATATATATATATATATATATATATATAAATAAAGAACATTAACTTTTGTGATAATTGTATAAAAAAAGAAGGAGAACGAGAGAGAAAAATGAGGAAAGAAGGAAAAGCTAGAGGAGAGAGGAGAGAGGAGAGAGGAAAGAGGAGAGAGAAAAAAGCTAAAAAAATTATTATTTTCAAAATCTAGGTTTTGGACTTCCAAGTCATGGTTTGGGCCAAAACCTAGATTCGAAAAGGGAAGTCAAACTCACCTTGAAAAACAAACTCCATAATGTTCACTCTTTGTAAAACCTTTTATTGATTTCTCTATATTTTTATCCGCACACAAAAGAAACTTGAGTTAATTTTGTGCCCTATCCTTACATTTGCGTAACAAAGACTAATTAATAAATACTCACATGGTCCTACATGTAAGACCTAACATTGTAATTTATTTATATTATTTAGTTTCTTCAAATTAAGTGAATAGGTCTTCTTGGCAAGCAAAAAAATTAAATCAATAGGTCTTACATTAAATGCCAGCGGAATATCAAGGTTTGAAAGTTACAAGAAATATATGTACATGATTTGAAATTCAAGCCATTATATCATATAAATCTATACATAGGGATCTTTTTAGTATATTTATCATTCATGAATAGTATGAATGGTGCGCCTCATTCCTTAAACTACCAGTAATGCATGGGGCTAACAATTAGTTATATAAAACGTGGTATTAAAAAAATGTCAACAAATAATTTTTTGATTTGATGAAGCGTATCCTCCCCAAACTAGTTTAAACTTTGGACTAATTTTTAAGGCTTAGTGACTTTTCACTTATCCCAACAAATACATTTTTATCAGTCGGACTTGTATAAAATGTTAGCAAATAAGTGAATAACTTGACACATTTTCTCATACATTATAATAGAAAAATAATGGGGTGATTCAAATGAGATGATGCAACTTCTAGGACCATTATCACTACTTATCTCTTTTCTGCAATTCATACGTTCCCTTCTAATTCATACATTTTTATTATTCTTTCCACTAAAGGTTTGAATTTATAACTTCACGCTTAGAAAGCTTTAAGAGATGCAAGGTACCTCTTTGTATCACATTGTTTAAGATTTGTGAATAATAATACGAGTGTAAACTATAATATATTTTATTGCATATTAATATGTTATTACATCACCGTTTTACTTTGTAAAATGCATTAAAGCAGCACATAAAAACGGTTAGCACTAAATGGACTGTTTCTACATATACTTAAAAAAAGAAAAACTAATAAGCATACCAAATCGATTAATATAGTAACCTAAAAAAAAAACAAATAATTCAACATGAGTTTCTTCTTTCTTTACTACATCCAAGGAACTGATGAGGGAGTGTAACATAAAATTAATTTCTTGTCATTTATAAAAATCCTGCGCAAAACATCTCATTGGCACCACACCACATCGATCTATCAAACATAATGGCATCAATATCCAAATCCTCAAAAATTTTCTCAGTAGATTCAAGCTCGGGACATGACCATCTTTGCAGATCAAGCAAAATGCTTCACTTTACTAGCAGATGTACCTGGTAGCGAAGAATATTGTACTGGCTTTCTAGAACCTTCTCCTTCTTCTCCTTCGAATGAGATGGGAGAGTGGGGCCAAGATCTTGAACAGTGCTCTAAGGAGAATACAAGGGTGTGTGAAGGACATATTTTTGCACTGTTCAGTGGTAACTTTAGTAAGCTAGGGCATGATTGTTGTGAGGCGATTGAGCCTATTGCGTTGGATTGTTGGCTTAAGATGTTCCCTTGGAACCCTATATTTCCTACTTTGCTTCTGAGTTCTTGTAAGAATCTTTAAGAATGTAATAATGCTCTCAAACGTCGAGGGAGCGCTTCATGAAACTTTAGTCATATTCTAATCTATGAAACTTAAATTGGGTTTTGTTTGGTTCTATTGCTAGGTACTTTAGACGATAATGTAATGGAGTACAATGAAATATAATGCAGTTCATCACCATCAATATATTTAATTTGTTTTGTTAAAAGAAGATTTGGCCAAAACAACTTTCATTTGGAAAATAAAAATAACTGTTAGTGATTGAGAATCAAATCAATCATAATTATAATTGATTTGATTGTATATAATTAGAAAATTTTCTATTCTTGTATTAATTTCAATTATTCTCATTATTGTAATTGATTACATTGTCTCCTTTCCTAGTCTATATAAAGAGACCTCATTGTACAGAGTTAATCACACATAATACAACTTTTCCTTTCTCATCTTACATGGCATCAGAGCCTTTCAACAATTAGGGTTTATCTGTGTCTACTCAGTCTTTATTCGTTTCAATTTCTGTTAATGGCTAGACACATCTTCAGGGCAGTTGCTTTTGCCATTCGAAATTTGTGTGTTGGGTGTATTTGGTTCAGTTTAGAGCAATCTTTGGTTTTCTATAATCTTTCTGACTTGTTTTTGGTCATCTTTCTGTAATTGCTTTTTGGGTGTAATCTATTTCTTTGTTGCTTGTGCAAGTTCTAAATCTGGTCCTAAGGCCCTCACAATAGCTGATCTTACTCCAGTTAAGTTGAATTGGACTAACTACCACCATTGGAATAAGACCATTCAGGCTTATATTATCGGAATGGAGAAGGAGACTCATTTGACGAAGGATCCACCATCTGAGGAAGTAGAGGATACCAAGATATAGAGTGGACTCGTGTAGATTCCAGAATTTTCTATCAGATCTAGAACTCAATTGAGCTGAAGATTCTCTCATCTGTAGTTTATTGCAATACTATAAAAGAATTAATGGATTATCTTGCCTTTGTGTTTTCTAGCCAGGGTAATATAGCTCGTGTCTACGAGGTTTGTAAGGGGTTCTATCGATCCTAGCAGGGTGATCGCTCTCTGAAGGACTTATTTCTTGACTTTAAGCAACTATATGAGGAGATGAAGGTGTTAATGTCTCCTACTGCTGATCTTAAGACCCGAATCAAGAATATGGAGCACCAAGCTATTATAAGCTTTCTAGAGGGACTCAATCCATCTTATGAGACCATTCGTTCACAGGTCTTGCTAGCTCAGAGCTACCTTCACTTGATGATGTTTTTTCTTGTGTTTTTCCGGCTGATAGTATTCACTCATCCTCTGTGATTCAGACTAGTAGTGCCTTGGCTAGTCGCACCAATCAACATCATTTTTGTGGTTTTCGTCCTCCTACTGGTAGCTCATATCATAGTTCTAATAGTACTATTTGCAATTATTGTAAGGAAGCATGCCACATCAAGAAGAACTGTAAGAAATTGCAGAATAAACACCTTCATGATCAGCAGCAAGGGGGATCTACAATCGTGGCTCAAGCTTCTGATCAATCTTCTTTTGATATTGTCTCACAGCCCATATCTCCAAGTGCATTGATTGTAGGTACGCCTAATACATGCTTAGCTACTTCTTCTACGAAGTGGGTTATCGATTCTGGTGCTACCGATCACACGACAAGTAATCATCATTTGTTTTCATTGTATGCATGCTATAACAAGCCTACTTCTATTGTTATTGCTAATGGCTCATCTGCACCCATCTTAGGGTCAGGCACTATTAGTGTTATCCCCGCCATTTCAATATCCTCCATGTTTAATGTTCTCGACCTCACATTTAATCTCTTATCCCCTAGTAAGTTAACTCAACAGATGAACTGTTCACTATTTTTGAACTATTGTTTAATTCAGGATCTTATGATGAGGCAGATTATTGGTAGGGCATATGAGTCAGGCAGCCACTACTATCTTGAGAATCTGATGTCACGGTCAACTGCTTGTGTTGGTGATTCTTCCATTTTAGATGCCCATTGCTAGTTTGGTCATGTTTCCTTGTTAGCTCTGAAGAAAATGTTTCCAAAATTTTCGTATATTTCTGTTTTAGAGTGTGAGTTGTGTTAATTTGCTAAACATAGTCATGTTTACTTAGCACCTAGGGTTAATAAACGGGCTGCGTCCCTTTTGATCTGGCCCATTCTGATGTATGGGGCCCTTGTCCTATTGAGTCAAAAACTGGATTTATGTATTTTATTTCTTTTGTGGATGATTTTTCTCAAACTACGTGGTTATATTTGATGCGAAATGGTTTGAAGTTTTTTTGCATTTTCAAAAATTTTTGTGCAGAAATCAAAACACAATTTGATTGGCTTGTGAAAATTTTGCAAAGTGATAACGCTGAAGAATATTTTTCACACCAATTTACAGATTTTATGCAAACAAATGGCATCATTTATCAATCTTCATGTGTAGATACACTTCCCAAAATGGTGTTACAGAACGAAAGAATCGGCACTTACTCGAAGTTGCTCGAGCTCTTATGTTTCACATGAAAGTTCTAAAACCTTTTTGGCAGATGCAATATCCACGGCATGTTTTTTAATAAATCGAATGCCATCTTCTGTAGTTGGTGGAACCCCATATCACATTTTGTTTCCTGACAAGACATTGTTTTCTCTCGTGCCCAAAACTTTTAGATGTGCTTGTTTTGTACAAGATATTTGATCGAGTCTTGAAACTGTCGCCTGTTTCGCTCGTTATATTGATTGCACCTAATATGCAGTATAGGGCGCAATCAGTCATTCTTCTCTCAAGGAGCTATTAATTGGCATCCTAAGTAATTTCCTAATTACTATCTAAACTAATTAGGGGGTTTTCTAGGTGCTAAGTAATTAAACTAAC
>JBAGKO010005411.1:0-11907 GCA_037177275.1 Acacia concinna | reverse complement strand
AAGTTACAACGACGGGATTGAACCCGTGACCTCCTCTCATTTGAGAGATACCATTACTACTAGGCTACAAGGCCTTTTAAATGGAGCTCATAGACTCGGGCAGACACTAACGGCCTAAAGTTACAACGACGGGATTGAACCCGTGAGCTCCTCTCATTTGAAAGATACCATTACTACTAGGCTACAAGGCCTTTAGTCCCATGCTCACCTCTAGTTGTCCCTCTGCTATTAGAAATTGCTTGACCTACATACGGCTGTAGCTACCAACTCCACCATCCTCATCCTTCATTTAATTTTGAGTCAAGAGCTAAGTAAGGGATTATTAGGAGAATAAAGCTTCGTTCACGCCAATCCTTTAACTGTATCACGCCATTCAACTATATCACGCCAATCCTTCAACGATATCATTTTCCCTTCACTGCTCACTGCATTCCCTTGGCGTTAAACAATTATTTTAAGACTGACCAGCGTTCTTGTTGAGCTCTTGAACATGAGCAATCGCTTTAGCAAAGTTACATGGGATTCTACGAAGAAATTAGTGTAGGCGCAATAGCAATTCATTGAAAGTGTTTTTTTTTTTTTTTTTTTGTTATTTTCAATGAATTGCTATTGCACCCACACTAATCTCTTCTTAAAATCTTATATGATTTCCCCCTTTTCATCGTAATATAAACCACAACAGTCCTCATCAAATCTAGAATTGAAGAGGGGGAATTCAATTTGAAATAAACAAATACTCATAGATTAATAAATCAAACAAGGGGAAATTTTGTTTGATTTGATCCCACTTCATTTTGGGTTGCGTAGGCGATGAGGGAGATGAGGGTATTGTATGCCTAAAAATTGGAAGTGGGTCAGTCAGCAATAAGACCCAGAGACGTAGCAATCATTTCCCAGGTCCAACAGGAGTTCAAACTCTAGAAGACTCAATCATAACCTCTAAAAGGACACGTGGAAGTCAAGAACTGGTCTATCCCTATGAGCCTGGAATTTCGAGATAGATTGGCTAGATCCGCTGACGTTGCAACTAACCCATATATCCGAGGGACGGGGATAGATTCACGAGGGGGATAGATTAGCTATTTATATGGGTAGACTTAGATATCGAGGAGGGACTGAATCACTTAGGAATACTCTTGTACTCCATATTCCCAGAATTCATTGTATTCATACGCATACCTTCAATAAAATTGCTCCAATCTCTTGTGCTTAATCTATTTCCTCTCTTATCTAAATTATCTTGTTGTTGGTGACCCAAACTCTTTTATTTAATTATAGAATAACTAAATTTTGCTCAAACAGTTTGGCAACGTCCGTGGGGACCTAACAACACTCTTTCCAAATCCTTCATAATATCCAGCGCTAGAATCTAACCTTAAAATTTTGGCATATTTTTCTATTTTCTTTTGTTTTCAACTATGACAAGGAAGAATACCAGCACCACTGATCAGCAACCAGCAACCCCCGAAGTAAATGTGACTAAACTAGCTTATTTGGTTAAAAAGCAAACAGCTTAACTTGCGTAGCAAGCCAAGAAGGTGTCACACCAAGAAGAACGTCACGTTTTAGCAACAAGAGCGGCTGCAATGGCTATAAACTAAAAACTTGACTCTGAAGGAGAAAATTGATGCATTCACACCAAACTTGTGGCAAACGATGCCATCGTCATCCGTGTCTTGCGCTATTGACCTACCCTGAGGGGATGCCCGTAGACTTTATCTCACAAATAAATCAGCCGCCAAGTAGTAATCTATGTTCCCATGTTTTAACTAACCCTAACTTTGTGCCAGGAACAAATGTAAGGAGCTTAGCATCTAAAGAAACTATTGGAGAACATAACAATGAGGAGCTACATGGCACCCAAAACCAAGGTGAGCCTAAGTCAACCATCCTTCCGATAACGATTGCTTAAAATGGCCAAGGCGCCTACCAGTATGTGACCGAAAGAATCCTCCCTAGTCTACCTAATGAATGGCTGAAAAAGATACAAGATCTCCAGGCCATTGTGAACAGGATTCCTAGGATGCCTGCCCCAATAAAGAAGAGTCATCCAACTAGTTTTGCAAATTCTCCTTTTGCTAATGAGGTCGCCTTGATAGATATGCCCAAGAATTTACTCTCCCTCATATTAGACTATAAGATGGCATGACCAACCCTGACGAACACATAGCACACTACAGGCAGCAAATGCATATGATGGCAATCACCAGAGAAGTCCGCGAAGCATACATGTGTAAGGGGTTCGGATCCAGCTTGACAAGGTCAGTGATAGAATGGTTTACATCAACAATTCTCTAACAGCAAAAAGCTCAAGAAGCAACTGAATAACTTGTACAAAATAGCACAAAGGAGGGGAGAGTCTTTATCCAATTTCTTAGGATGATTCAACTAAGAGAAAGTCAACATATACAACTGTGATGTAGCTACGATAGTGTCAGCCTTCTGAAAAGGTTTGTTACTTGAATCTAACATCTATAAGGAACTAACGAAATATACATGCAATAGATGGAGGATGTATTGCTCGAACTTGGGCTCAAATCAAATGGGAAGAGGATGAACTGAATGATAGACAATATCTAGCATAGAGTAATGGGTCAAACAAACTTGCCAGAAACCCTCGCCGTCCCAACAAAGGATGGAGGCCGAACCGTACCCGACCACTACTTTGGAACGAAAGCAAACTCTCGCGATATCTCCTGTGATTGACCAGTCTCTTCCCCCAAGGTTAGAAGAATATAACTTTTCTGTAAGTGCATGAGAAATTGTCATTGCATTGACCGACATAGGGGACAGTATAATCAGAGAGACAAGATGAAATGGTGAGACTTCCACAATGACCATGGCCATCATACCATGGATTACATTGCTTTGCGACTGGACATGGCATAACAGTTGAGGAGAGGGCACCTAACTCACCTGCTAGGCATGGGACGAATAGAAAAAATGGAGGAAAGGCCTAAGGTTATCAGAGGATCTTACCCCTAAGATCATGACCGAGTCGGTTCTTACATTCAAGCAAATTATTTTCCTCGAAGAAGAAATATTTCACCTAGACCACCCTTACGATGATGCTATGGTAATTTCTATTTACTTGGGAAATTTTACTATTAGACAAGTATTGATTGATCCAAGAAGTTCTGTCAACATTATATATATGAGAGAGATTTGTGAGATGGGAGCGGAGTCACAAATAGTTAAGGCGCCATCTATCTTAGTATTTGGGAATGAGGCATCAAACCATACTCTTGACGAAATTATGCTCCCAACCTTTGTAGATGAGATGAACATGCCCGTCAAGTACCAAGTAATAGACTGCCCTTCTTCGTACAATGCCCTACTTGGTAGACCATAGAGTCATAAGATAAAGGCGATCTCATCCGCCCTTCACCAATTTATCAAATTCTATACACCATAGGGAATCAGATAGATTGAAGGAGATCAGAAGGTGTCCCGAGAATACTATCAGGCTTCACTAAAACCTTCCAAAGACACAACAACATAGTAATTATACAACTGCCACGGACTGACAGGTTAGGAACCCTAGCCGAAGAAGAACTAGAGGGAGTCACCATTGACACTAATCAACCAAGACGGAAAGTTTTCCTAGGAGCGAACCTATCCCTATCTATGCGAGGTACAATTCTAACCTTCTTGATTGAAAATAAAGACTTTTTTGCCTGGTCACATGCAAACATGACAAGGATCAACCTAAACATTATAACACACCAACTTAATGTTGATCCCACATTCAAGCCTGTCAAACAGAAGCGACGCAAGTTCGCACTTGAGAGGAACCATATCATAAATGATAAAATCCAAAAATTGGTTAGCATCGGATCAGTTTGGGAAGTGCAATACCCAAATTGGTTAGCCAATATTGTAGTCGTCCTAAAAAAGAATGGTAAACATAAGGTGTGCATTGACTTTATATATCTCGCAAAGCATGCCCAAAAGATTATTTCCCTCTCCCTCATATAGATTCCTTTGTTGATGCCACATCCGGTCATAAACTATTGATCTTTATGGATGCCTTCTTTGGGTACAACCAGATCTTGATGTACCTAAAAGATCAATAAAAAACAACGTTCATCACAGAGCATGGCATCTATTGTTATAAAGTAATGCCATTTGGTTCAAAAATGCAGGTGTGATATACCACTATTTAGTCAATAAAAAGTTATCGCAACATATAGGAAAGACAATAGAGGTATACATCAATGACATGCTAGCCAAGTCACTTAGGGCGGATTAGCACGTGTTGCATTTGAAATAGACATTTGATCTTCTTTGCAAATATAACATAAAGTTGAACCTTGAAAAATGCTCCTTCGAGTTGACGTCCGGAAGGTTCCTTGTCTATCTCATGTCACAATGTGGTATAGAGGCTCATTCGGCTCAAATCGACATGATACTAAACTTTCCTTCCCCTACATGCATACGTGACATGCAGTGACTGACAAGAAGAGTCGCAGCCTTTAATAGGTTTATATCCTTATCATTAGGAAAGTGTCACTCCTTCTTTGATGCATTAAGGAAGAACAAGACATCCAAGTCGAACGACGAGTGCGATTCGGCACTTCAAGGGCTAAAGCAATACTTGACCAACCTGCCACTTCTATCCAAGCCGAATCCAGGTGAAACCCCATTTGTTTATTTGCCTACTTCCATGAAAGTTGTTAGAGCGATCTTAGTGAGGGAAGATCAGGATGCGCAAAAACTCATATACTACACTAGCAAAACATTACTTGATGCAGAGACCCGATACTCTCAACTCTAAAAATTAGCCCTATCCCTGTGTCTGCATCCTGAAAGTTGTGCCCATACTTCTAGTGTCACCTCATAACAATTGTGACATCCTTCCCACTTTGTAACGTACTCCACAAGCCAGACTTATCAGGTAGGTTAGTTAAATAGTCAGTGGAGTTAAGCAAACTTGACACCACCTATCATCCGCGTATAGCAATCAAATTACATGTATTAGCTGACTTCGTAGTAGACTTCACCCCAGAACTATTGGTAGAAGCCAAGAAAGAAGTTTTAGGGATCGTTAGACAGGATAGTGATGGGGAATGAGTACTACATGTAGATGGCGCCTCCAACATTAAAGGAACTGGGTTAGGAATAGTTATAAAATCCCCTTGAAAAGATGTGGTACGCCAATCTATGCGATGTAATTTTAAAGCTACTAACAACAAGGCCGAATATGAAGCCCTTATTACAAGTTTGTAGGTAGCACATGAATTCAGAGCGACCAACCTCAAAGTCATGAGCAATTCACAGCTAGTCACTAGACAACTAGATGGTATGTGTCAGCTGAAGGATTCCCGCATGTAAGCGTATCACAAGGTGTCCAAGGAGCTAATTAATTCGTGAAATTTTAGATAACGCAAATCAATCACAAAGAAAATCATGAGGCAGACATGTTAGCTGGGTTAAGATCTTCTATATCGACAAACAAGATCGAATCCATCCCAGTGATATACTTACAGTTTCCAATGACTTACCACAAATAAGGTATGATTTACTCTACTCACCTAACTTAGGATTGGAGGACTCCACTGTTCAAATACTTGCAGGAAAGGGTACTTCCGAGCACAAAAACAAAGCACACTGAGTAAAAGTTTGAGTGGCCAGATTCTACATATTAGGCGATGCACTTTACAAAAAGTCTTACGCAGGCTCCTTGCTTAGACGTGATGGGCCCAAAGAGGTAAAATTCATACTCAAGGAAATACATGAAGGTGAGTGTGGAGATCATATAGGGAGTAGAAGCATGGTATGAATGGTGCTTCACACTGGATATTACTGGCCCATACTACAGAAGGATGCTCAAAATCTATCTAAAAGGTGCGACTACTGCCAAAGATTTAGCTACATATCACACCAGCTGCCTGAGATGCTTCACACTATCACCCCTGCTTGGCCATTTATAAAATGGGGGATGGACATAGTAGGTAAGTTGCCAATGGCCCCTGGAAATGTCATCTATATGCTTGCACTAACAGAATATTTTACAAAATGTGTGGAAGTTAAGTCGTACGCATAAATACAAGAGGGCTAGGTAGTCAAATTTATTTAGAAAAATATTATTTTTAAGTTCGGGTTGCCTAAAGAGATAGTTTGTGACAATGAATCACAATTCGTTAGAAGATAGTTTTGTGACTTTTTCCAAAACTAGGGAGTTACGCTCCTATTCTCAACACCTAGGAACCCTCAATCCAAAGGTCAGGTAGACTCTAGTAACAAGAAACTCATAAGTTCGCTCAAGAAGAGGCTTGAAAAGGCCAAGGGGAGATGGGTAAAAGAGTTACCATTGGTCTTATGGGTGTATCGCACCACATCAAGAACCGCGACAGGAGACCCCCTTCTCACTTGTCTACGGATCTAAGGCAATGACACCAGTCAAGGCAGGATTCCCCTCACTACATATGCATGGTCAGACCAAGAGTCCAACTGTCAAGCTCTATGCAACCAATTAGACATGGTCAACGAGCGACATGAGCAAGCATTGATAAGGATAGTATCACACCAACACAAGATCTCTTGGTATTACAATTTTTCATGCCAGATAATTCAAAGTAAGGGATTAGGTTCTCAAAAAAGTTTTTCAGAATACCTAAGACCCTCGTGTAGGGAACTCAAACCAACCTATAACAGGCTGTATCGAATAATAGGCATTGTTAGGAAAGGGGCTTATCAACTGAGCGATCGAATAGATTGACCCTTACCAAGAACCTGGAATGCCATCCATCTCAAAAGGTATTATTTCTAAAAACATGTCTTTTATTTGCTTAAAATGTTTAAAATGTACATTACTAACACTTTTACCAAGGTTCATGGGAATGATGACAAATGGCCACTGAAATTACCTTCACGAAGGACTGATGCCATGGGCTATATAGTCCAAGCGTGATGGTTTAGTCTGATCAATAACACGTTGTATACTTATATTTTCTACTTAATCATTATGTGAGATATATATGTATGAGCCCTAACACAAGTTGCAGAGGCGCACAACGCGCCAAGATTAAGGCGTAAATGCAACCTTCCAGCAGATAGCCTGTTAGACACAAAAGACAGACCAGTCACTATCCTAGCACTTTGACAAACAAAGCCAACTAAAATTATACCGTACTAAGACAAGTTAGACACCTTCTATGACATGACAAGGATGGGATAACCCCAAATTATCGCTTTACATTGGCTCAGACGCCCTACATAGAATGACAGGGATGGGAAATAGCTAACTTGTCATATTACATTGGCTCAAATGTCCTACATAGAACGAAAGGGATGGGAAGTACTCAACTTGTCATATTACATTGGCTTAGACGCCCTAGACCTATGGCAGGGATGGGAAATACCCAACTTATCATACTTCATTGGCTTAGATGCCCTAGATCCACTGCAGGGAAGGGAAATACTCAACTTGTCATATCACATTATCCTAAACGCTCTACATGGAATGACAGAGATGAGATGTACCTTATTATATTACTTTGGCTTAATACGCCTCACATTATAACACAAGGTTAATATACCTTTGTTTATAAAATTATCTTGAATATTACATCTCATGTTATTGTCTTGAATGCTACATTTCTTGTTATTGTTCAAATGCTATCCACTACGAGACTAAGCTACAATAATTCAACTTTGGTGTTACCATTTACATCATGATCAAGGTGCCATATCTTACTTAGCATGTTAATGTGTTAATTTACAATCCAAGTTCTTAGCATGCACAAATATTTTATTCGCTTTATCAAGTTTGCACAATCCTAACATATCCCTTAAGATGATAAGAAAACTTGGAACGGCCCGCATACACACAATCTTGTCATGGCCTATGTTCCGACTGTGATACATCTACCACCAATCGCAACAAGTCCACATTCAAAAATAATAGCATCAACCCAATTCTTAAACCCATTCAATTATAGAAGCGGCAAACTTATATTTAAAAGGAAACCTTATACAGGCAAAACATCTATGCCCATATATGGGCTTATGAAAAAAAGTAATAAAAAAAAGGTTCAAAAATGGCCTTAACATCCATACATACTAAAAGGATAAAGCTAAGAAACACAAGAAGGGCCACAAGCGGCTAAGATAAAGCCTCACAGATCTGAGCAGACAGGAGCAACCCTCACTGAGAATTTTGACCCTCCACTGAAGTCTAGGATGTCCCGATAGCAAGGGTAGGTTAGATAGGCATTAGCTCTAATGTTGCTCCCTCGACCGTTATTCCTTCTCCTCTATCAGCTCCCCCTAATGCGCCCTCATCTATTTCGTCATCTAAAAGTTCTAGGGCAAACTGGCATTCATAGGTTTCTTTATAATCATTGAAAGTCTAGGCTGGATCCCACTTAGATGACTTGCCTTGCTATGACTCCCACAACACCTGCACCCTAGACCGAAGGTACGCCTCAGAAGCTACTTCAACGACTTCTTACTTCGAGGCTTGATTTTTAGCTTTCAACTCTTCCACAGTCACTATGAACTCCCGCCTCCTTCTCTTTGGCCAATGCCAAGTTCTTCATGGCCTCCTTAATGGCCTTCTCACGAGCAGATTAGGTAGATTCTAAGTGGGTCAACTAAAATTGAAGCTCATCCTTAACTTTATCAGTGTTAGTTAAAGCTGAATTCATCCCGACTATGTTGGCTTCCATGAAAGCCTACAACAAACTAATATTGTTAGAGGCGGAATCATCACAATACTGGCCAACCAAGGTGTAGGAAACTTATGTCAATCAAGGAAGATAAGATGGCATAGGCAAATTCTGATATACCTTGGGTCGCCAGGATAACATGGTCATTGCTAGAAAACAATGGTTGGAGTATCGACACAGCCTCAACAGCGTCAGCAACCAAGGAAACAGTAGAAGAGACCTCAATAGACATAACACGCCCCAAGCCCTCCTTCGTGAACTTCCTCTTCTTACTGGACTCGACGAGAGCCTTTCCCTTAAAAGACACGGTGGGAGGAGCAATTGGCGAGGCCAATGAGATTGGAGACACAGGAGAGATTTTGACTTTGGATTGAGATTTTGGATCTCCTAACCTCAGGCGAGTCTTGATGTCTTTCCCTTGGACTATAGGAACGATCCTTGACTTCATGGCTTTACAAACTGAGGTATGATAAAAATAAGGATTAGATGATATCTAGGAAATAGGTGCGATTGGATGGAAGTTCATAAAATTACCAAGTGAATGTTGTATAACTGCAAAAGCTTCTGGAAATCTCTCTTCTCTAGGGATATAGTGAGGATAAGATTGATACTCCTCTAACTGAATCCTGCCGATAAAGATCTTTCGCCACCAATGTCTGCAAGAACAGTAAAATTTCTCATCATGAGTACACAAAAGATATGTATGATCTTTACACTTGAAAAGAACTTACTCTTGGGGTTCTAGGCGGAACAGATAGGAAGACCATCGTCCATGACTTGGTCAGACCTCACAAAGACGAACCGATCTTCCCACCCCCTGCCATTGATCTACTCACTAGTGATATATAATAGGGCCTTATTTCTGGCAAACAAGGTGTACAAACCATTCTTACGCATGATAAGGAAGTACGATTGAAGATCTTCCATGATAAACAACGCCCCCGTCTCCTTACTCAACTTTTCCAGCAACATGGATATTCACCATATGTGTGGCATCAATTAAGTAGGAGCCAGATCAAAATGTTTACATAAACTTGTGACCAAGGAGGGAAGGGGAATGCAAGACCCGTGCCTAAAACATTATACATAGATACTCATCCACCCTTCAAAATCGATGTCTATAGTCTCGACAGGATAAGGAATCCTAACTTCTACAGATAAGGGGATTGCATAACTGAAACAAATGTTATCTAATTCTTCCTCTGAAATGCAATAATACCTAACATCGGGAAGAATCCTAGTATCCCTCTGAAACTGCCTCATATTAGGGTCGATAGAACTATTATGGGTATACTCAACTCCCCCTGAAAAAACCCTAATTTCAAACCCAGTAAAAGACATTTTATAGAATGTGGGAAAATTATCCTTCCGACTATTCCTACGACAGCTAGAAGAAAGCAAGCAAAGATGCGAAGCCAAACCACAAGTGGTGCCAGATCAAACCAGAGAATAAGGTTACTATTTAAACAATGAAAATGTTCTAAATTTTAGTGCTATTGTTACCTGACAAGAAGAGGAAACAGTACTACCACTGAAGAAAACCTAGGGCCGGTAAGTGATTGCAAAAGGTAACCAAAGAGAAGAACAAAGAAGAGAGAATTATGACCACGGTGTAGGAGAGTGGGAAGCCGCAGTGATGATATGGGTGATTAAATAGGATAGAGAAAATGTAATGGGAAGTTTGAAAGGCTCAATAACTGCCCAATAGGAAGAAATCGCCTCTACCCATCATAATGGCATTATCGGGAACCTGCCAAAATTAAGGCTTCAAACCCAACCATTGGATGAGGCAAATCAATAACGATCCTAATTGCAACATGACAAGATGATAGGAGAGCAATCATCAAACTGGAAAGACATGTACGATGTGGCAACAAAAGTTTCTACTCTCCCTACCCATTACTCTAGAAGACTCAGTCATAACCTCTAAAAGTACACGTGGAAGCTCAAGAACTAGTCTATCCCCACGAGCCTAGAATTTCGGGATAGATTTGCCAGATCTGCAGACGTTGCAACTAACCCCTATATCCAAGGACAGGGATAGATTAGCTATTTATATGGGTAGACTTAGATATTTAGGGGGGACTGAATCACTCACGAACACTCTTATACTCCATATTCCCATAATTCATTATATTCATATGTATACCTTCAATAAAATTGCTCCAATCTCTTGTACTTGATCTATTTCCTCTCTTATATGAATTATCTTGTTGTTGGTAACCCAAAATATTTTATTTAATTATAGAATAACCAAATTTTGCTCAAACAGGTATATAGGTCAAATAACTCAATCTCAAGAAACGTAAAACTGGATCGGACCAGCCATTCAGACCAAAAAATTAGCCAACCGGACCCAAGGCTGGTCCGATCTCAAGCTTTGACCGGTGGCAGAGTCGACTCGACCGACTCGGCAACTCGGCCGGGTTGGCCGAGTCTCTAAAAAAATAGAGAGAGCAAACGAGCATGGTGAAGAACGAAGAACTCAAAACATAGAGAGAAAAGTAGTAGACGCAGACGTAGCTTCAACTTCGCGCGCGCGCACACTCACACACTCACACTTCGCAGCAAAATTAAATAGCAATGGTTGAACAAAACATAGAAACCTTGGGCTAAGAACCAGAGATCAGAGATGTCTGAGATACTGGAGGTTGATGAAGGACTCAGGGGATCCGACAAGTCAGCAATTGAACAGCTTGAGAGGAGGCACAGTAAAAAGAAATGGGAAGAAGAGATAAGAAGATGAAGTTGAAAATGGAATGGAAAAATCAAAAACGAAAGATGAAAGAACAAAGAAGTGAGGTGGGTCTGTACAAGTCTATAGCCTATACCTTAGGTTTGGCTTCCCAATGTATTCTATTAAAATATAATATAAGAATAGGTTTGTGAAGTTGGCAAAAAAAGACCAAGAAAGATATTATTAGTATTAGCAATTAGGTGTATTGTTTGTTGTAAAATAATAGAGTACACTACACGCTTATCAAGAATAAATCTCATTATTATTGTTAAAGGAAGAATAGGCCTCATTAATTTTAATAATTTCAGTTAAAATTTAAATAATATCATATTTTAAATTTTGAATTTGATAGGTTGCATCTTTATATTTTCATAATTTTGTTGTATTTTGTTGGTAGTTAATTAGTTTTGACTCTTTTGATGTTAATTATGTGTTATGAATTATGGTTAATCTTATTATTTTATTATTATCAATTAAATTATAATATTTTAATATAGC
>JBAGKO010005400.1:0-11907 GCA_037177275.1 Acacia concinna | reverse complement strand
GAGAAACTTAAGCCATTTGCTAATCCTGAACGATATCGAAAGCTGATCGGGAAGTTGAATTATCTAACAGTTACTTATCCTAATATTAAGTTTATAGTTAGTATACCCAGTCAATTCATGGCAGATCTGACAGTTGCACAATAGGAAGCTTTAGAGCATGTTTTACACTATTTAAAAGGGATACCAGGTCGTGGTAATACCCTACAATAGCCATGGACATACCAAGATTGAATGTTTCTGTAATGCGAATCACGCAAGCTTAAAAGCCACGAGGAGATGTAGGTGGTAATTTAATCTCTTAGAGAAGCAAGAAGTAAGGAGTGATGTCTAAATCAAGTACAGAAGCATAATATAGAGCCATGTTTCAATTAGTGCATGAAATTATATGGGTATTTCAATTGTTGAAGGAAATTGGTGTTGTTAGGACACTACCTGCAAAATTATGATGCGACAATAAAATGACATATAGCATCAAATTCCGTGTTCCGTGAACAAACAAAACATATTGAAATTGATTGTCATTTTATTCATAATCAGATCAAAGCAAATTTCATTTGTATAGGACATGTGCGATCAAACGATCAATTAGAAGATCTACTAACTAAGGCATGATTAACATATATACTCCAACTTGAGGGAGAGTGTTAGAATCAAATCAAATCAGAGAGAATCATGCTAGAATCGTAAAAAATCATAGAAGATTAGGGATACGTTGTTAATTATATTTAATTAATATTAATTGTATTTATTCTCCTAGGTTCCCCTCCTTCCTATATATATATGGATGTACATTCTCTGTATTAATGAGAAATACATTTACATTTAGTTTTTTCTCAATATAGTCTTCATCTCATAATGAATGACAAAATTATCTTGCAACAACAAGCCTAAAATATCATAGATATAAAAGAATTAAACCTTGAAAAATAATAATGGCAGGTGTTTAGATAGGTATAGCACGTAGTAATGAATTATAACCTTATGAATTGTTTCGAGTGTGTTTGGATCGAAGCAGTGATAAGATCCCCTCTCATACGTGTTTATTTTAAAGAGTGGCTCCATGTTAAGAACTTTAATAAACCACAAATGATGTTCTTTGTGATAAAACCAGCCTTTATTGTAACTATGAAGGAAGCCATACCAATAACTAGTAACATCAAACATGAATAAAGAAATTAAAAAAAATCCAAAATAACATATGGCAAACAAAAGATGCACATGTGAAAATCTGCATACACCTTATTTGCGGCATACAATTAACTGATTGAGCTTCATCTATAGGCATATTGCAAAATGGAAATAATTAGAACCGTTTTTTAATATCTCACGAGGTTAAGAGAGAAATGAATCGAATTTTAGTTGGCACCTATAAAATATGCAAAATGATGTTTCCACGGTAAACTTTGAATTTTTTTTTTATAATAACATGCATCTTAGGCTATTCTAGTGTATTACACAGCTAGAGCCCAAATTTTCCTCCATTATATAAACTAATTTGACAGGTGAAGTAGTCAATAAGTGTAGTCCATTCCAAGCAGGTAAAGCTTGTTTTGCCAACAGGTTAGCAGCTTTGTTCGCGTGACTAGGAACGTGACAAACTTCAACTTCCCAATCACTATCCAGAAGTGCTCTAACTTTAGTGATGAGTGTAAATTTAGGATGAATGTTGTCTTCTTTTTTATGTATCAGTTCTACCACTACTAAAGCATCAAATTCAAGGATAACTCACCTAAGCCCTTGGCCCCATGCCAGCTTCAGTCCTAATATGCATGTCCTTAATTCTGCAGTTAAGATATCTCCTCGATTATCATTAAACACAAAGCCCCTAATATACTTACTAGAGTTATTTCTTAAAAGTCCTTCACATCCGATTTTGTTAGGTAACACAAAATAACCATCGACATTAATTTTAGTCCAATCCTTTGGAGGTATACTCCAACAACCTAATCGATCTACACCCAAATGCCCATTGATATTTACTCCCTTTAGGCTTCTCTGTGTCTTCCTGATAGCCTCAAGGATTGAATGAGCTTGGTGCTTTAAACTCCTATTAGTTATGAGTTTACCTTCAAAAATCCGTGTATTTCTACGCTTCCAGAGCAACCAACATATAGTAGCAAAAAGGCACCCCAATCAACAAATTGACTATTATTCCTTTTATAGATATTTCATTGAAGTCAAGTATTATAATTAAGTGAAAAGAAAACTCTCTGTTGTGAAATAGGCACAATTTCTTGCCAAAGCTTCTTTGTTTCTAGACAGTCCCTTAGAATATGCAATAAAGTTTCAAATCCGTGGTTGTACCACGTACAACTATACTCAACACATAATCCATGCTTATATCTCTCCTCATTCGTAAGTAACTGGTAACATAGCGATAACCAAATAAAGTTGTGACACCTTTGGATGGTGTTCAACTTCCACACCTTGTTTCAAGTGAAATCATTATGCTCCTGCTTTGTCACAATTGCCTTGTAAGCTGACCGAATTGTAAATGATCCACTTTTGTCATGTTTCCATAAAACCCGTCCCAATTCTCCATTAACCACACATCCTTCACGAACATGCTTCCAGGACTTCTTAATACCGGACCATGTGTTCGATCCTAGTGCTTCTACATTAATGCGTGGAAGCAAATCATCACTACATTTATACTTACTCCTCACTACCCTTACCCATAAATTATTCCGTTTATTAACAAGATTCCATCCAAGCTTCATCATGTACGCCTGATTTTGATATCTAAGCTGTTTAAGTCCCAACCCATCATTTTGCTTAGTGCTACAAACTGTGGACCAATCTACCAAGTGCAATTTCCGTTTCTCATCCATAGAGCCCCAGAGAAACTTGCAATTGCTTGCTCAATACTATCACAGACACCCACTGGTAACGATGAGGTTTGCATAGTATAACCAGAAATTGTAGAAGTAACAGAGGCCATAAGAGTAGTCCTACCAGCGAGAGAAAGAGAACTGCTCTTCCAACTTGATAATTGCTTCCATACCTTATCAATAACATTCTGATAGCTATCTTTAGTCACCCACTTATGATGAAGGGGCACACCAAAATACTTACCAAGATCCGCAATCATTTGAAAACCCATAATATTACTCAGCTTTGCACGTCTTATATGATTAACATTCTTTGAGAAGAACATCTTGTCTTTTGAGAATTTACCTTCAATCTTGAGCTTTTGCAAAAACTATCCATACAATTCTTTAGAATCTTTGCTTGGTCAATGGAGGCTCTAGCAAATAGTATAATGTCATCAGCAAAGAATAGATGAGAGATAAGAGGTCCAGACTTACATAATCGAATTGGATACCAATCTCCATTAGCTATTCGTTCCTGAATCATATGCGCTAGTTTTTCCATGCAAATCACAAATAGATACGGAGACAGAGGATCTCCTTGACGAACTCCTCGAGATGGGCTGAATGAACCTGCTTTTTCACCATTCCATAGTAGCTCCATAGTGGGAGAGGAAACACATTGCATCACTAAATTGACAAAGTGACTTGGAAATTTAAGTTCTACCAGGCAAGACTGTAAGAATTCCCAATTCACTCTATCATACGCCTTCTCAAGATCAATCTTGATTGACATATAACCATTCTTCCCTTGCATTTGTCGCATTGAATGAATCACCTCCTGAGCAATAATAATATTATCTGAACTATGACGTCTCGGTGCAAAGCTATATTGGTTGGGACTTATAATCTCAGGCATAAGATTCCTTAACCTGCTTGTAATAATCTTGGTGATAATTTTAAACACCACATTACATAAATTATTGGCATCAAATCTTTTAATTCCTCTGGCTGCTCCTTTTTCAGAATTAAAACAATGGGGAATTTCAATAAAGGACTGCAGTTGGGAATTAATACCAGCGTAGTCCATAAACAAGTGAATGAGTCATATGAATATAGATCTTTCTTGCTCATATGACCCATTCACTTGTTTATGGGCTGCACTGATATTAATTCCCAACTGTGGTCCTTTATTAAAATTTTCCCTTAAAACAATTCTCATACCATTTATCTCTTTAATGCCATTATGGTCCCTCCAACTTTAAACAGATTACAGTTATTCCATATGCAAAATGCATTAAGCTTACCAGCTTTAATTGAAATGGAATGATTAGGAATTTGTAATGTTTATCTGATCTAAATTGTATAGCGATTCTTTCTTGAGAATATTTCACATATATTTAATGTCCAATATTCAGATCTTTTTCTGTAAAATTATAAAGGAATTCTATCATTTACACATTCCTTTAAAATTATGATAAACCTTTTTTTCCCCAAAAAAGAGTACTGTAATATGTAATGAAATTGCAATTCACTATTGTATTTAAAGATCACACTTTTTCAATACAAGAGTCTGAGGGGGTAATTAATAATTGTATTTTACATACGCTTTCTAAACACAATATCGTTCTAAGTACACAACATCTTGCTTGTTTAGAAACAAGCAGGTGGTTCCCGACCTACTCACAGCAACAAAATATTCACACACGACTACCATGCCCATGCATCACAATAACGATGAAGATAAAAAATATTTTGCTATCTAAAATAATAAGCACATGCCATTGTGGATCACTGATTTTCTTTTTCTTTTTCTTTTTCTTTTTTTGCCAACGGATCACTGATTTTCATTTGCCAACGAAATTTACATTGACACGCATAACATCACCATGACCTCTACGGCTATTACAATAAAAGAAGTTAATGTGCATGAAGTTAAGTAGACATTAAAACATAAAATGCAAGCAACCACACCAACACATAGGCAATATTACGGGTTTCTAAACACTTCTTGTAAGCAACATTTTTCGTAATCTTCATTGCCGTGTTTTCGTGGTTGTTGATAACAATATTTAGACCATTCATACTTCTCATCCTAAAGTGGCCACAAATAATTGACTATAAATGAAAACAGGCCTTGAAAGATATAATCCAACATTTTACAAATATTGGCCTTAACTTTTATTAATAGTCATTGCAAATGTGAGAGTTATAGAAAATTGCCCCCTTTGCATTCGAGCAAGCCATCTTGATTTTAAAGGATTCATGTTCATCTTATATATAAGCACATTTTGGTTTTGTTAACATTCTTTTCAGTAATCGAATGCTAAGTTTCATTGCACAATCCTTTACCTTGATCAATGTTTCTCAAAAGTATTATAAGGGCACCATACCTTTAGGACAAGTTTTTGAAGAGGCAATCCAGAGCAAGATATTATATTCAAGAATTCCTGATTGGGCCAGCAATTAGCTGTAACCATTGTTTAACTATAGTAAATGACTTGGCCAGCAGTTAACATTAGCGATTGTTTTTAACCATAGTAAATGTCTTGGTCTCAACATTTGCGAGCTTTATGAATTTACCTCCTTATCACTAATTGGACAATGTTATTTTATATAGAGGCATATCTGTACTTGCAGTAATGAAGTTACTTGGATAATTAAAAACTCAACAGCCATGATTTTCTCTATGAAATGCTATGCTGGTCATGACTAATTAAAAGTAAGTATAATGTTATATTTGGCCAAGAATATAATCGTGGCGGGGCCAACAGTACCTGATATAGAGAAATTCTGATAGAAACAAACCCTACTTTTTCAGTCCAGTGAGGAATGGTCTGATGAGGTACAATATACTGTATGTTCTTATTAAAATAGCTATAGACACCAACAAAGTGTAGTCAGAAGGGTACTCATTCTATGCTCATTACAGTGATGAGCAATCAATTTCTTATTACTGTGATAAGATCTCAACCGTTTAAATTAAATCTGAACAATTTAGATTTGAAATTTTTATTTTATCATTTTTTAAATGATAAATTCACGTTTATGAAAAGTGATAGTTATAAAATTTTCTTTATTTTTATTTCTACATGTAATAAAATTAAAATTTATTTAAAATATATTAATTTAATTAGATACAGTAACCGTTAAAAATAAATTTAAAGGTGATGATGTGTGGTGAGCACATCACTTTGATGAGCATAAGATGTGCTCCCATAGTCTGAAGTAGTTACACTAACTACTCGATTCATAGGTGAAGTTCAATTGTTACCAATATTACTAATATAAAGCCTTGACCATGTTATTACGGAAACTTGAGGAAGTGAGAATACCTTGTAGAACAGCTATTCTGGCAATTATTGGCAGAGGCAACAGTTGTGTAGGTAATAAAGATATGTGTATATATAGGACTTTCTAGGTAGAGGAAGATTTATATTTCTTTAGGGAAAGATGTAGATTTCACATATATGGAAATAACTATAAGAAAAGACGACTTTGTAGACGTTGAAACTATTAGGAAGACATATTTGTTTTACATTTAATCCATTGAGTATTGCATAAAGCTGTAAAATCAGAGATTGTAGATTATTATAGTGAAAGTCTGCAATGGCACTAATAACAAACGTACAAAAAGTGGTAAATCTTTCACAATTATAGCAAATATATCATAAATGCAAAGTTAGAATGCTCAAAACATACATGCAAACAATTAGAAATTAGAACTGATAAATTACTTAATATAATATATATATATATATATATATATATATGGGGAGCCACAATCTAAGTCACGGATACATTGTATTCTTTGACTTGTAAATGAAAAGAAAGCTTATTTAAGGATGAGGGAGCTTTAATATTGAGCTTCATACTGAACTGCTGAGTTTAATCCGTAGGCTACTACCTTATCAATTGTGCATTGGTAACTGAGCTCCAAATAACCCACATTATGCTTACAAAGGGATAAATACCAGTTGGAGCATGATCGTTTCAGATCTGTGCTCGAAAATATACTTCATGCGATAATGCTTCAAAGGTCATCGAAAAATGGTGGGCTCTGCAACTATGAATGGGAAGGAACAGATAATCCAGTCAACACAATCTCTGAAAGTTAAGCTTGCATGGGTACGAAAAATGGAAGAACTTTTCCTAATGGAGGAGTAACCATTGTTTACCTCAAAAGTAGGACCTCAACCTTTCTTAAGTTAACTGTGATTGTCTATTATAGCCCATTGAATAGTTTAATTAGAGATTGTGTTTTGTTGTTCAAGCTGATGGGCTTAACGATTATTAGACCAGCAGGCTAAATTGAGCACAATTTAAACCATTTATTATTCAGACACAAATAACAAACATGTTGTGAAGTCCACTTTTTTAAGATACATTCATACTCAGACTCAATAAGACGTGGTGTTAGAACTACAGGGATAGACGGCGAAGCAAAAATTGTACAGTGATCATCGTAGAAAGAAATTATAAAAAATACCAGAGTTCTAATCAATCTAAGTTAAGACAACATGTTAGTAATAGATAAGGAATAAACTGATAGTAATTGAAACAGTTTTTAAAACTAAAATATATAATATTTACAAAGAAATACTTTACATGAGACTGAAGAAACTCCTGGAACGAAAAAAGTGAGGAAGGGCATGAAAGTGAAATGCTTTAACATGGCGCTTGACCGTATGTTTGCATTTAATAGTAAAATGACAAAATGCTATATATATATATATATATATCGATTTATACGACTAATGACCAACATATTCATTGACCGATTCATTTTTATATACTTCGTAGTTTATTAATTTAAAAAACCTGTTGACATTAATTATTATAAATAAAGATCAACGGTATTTAGTATCTAGTAATTAGAATTAGAATTAGAAAATTAAGACTTTTTCTATCTTTGTAATGAGTTATTCAGTGTGGGATATCGAAGACAATATCAAATTGGGAAACAACAGCAAAGGAAAACCCAGTTACGAAGGTAACTAAAATTGAGAGGTGTGAAGAAGGTAGCAAACAACAGAACGTATTACACGCTTTAAGTTAAATAAGATAGGATCACAAAGTAAAGGCACTTCAAAAGCTATGGCATGCACAAAGCTAACATGGAGAAGGGTAAAGAAAACCTAAAGACATTAACTGGTGCTAAAAAGCATTTAAACATTGAGGTTTCAAAAAACATGGAGGGTATAAAATGGAGAATATAATATAATGGAGGTTACAATAAATATCTCTGCATGCATACAGAACAGATCAATATCATTAGGTGAGCTAGTTTTTTTCATAAACATTCCACCTCCTAAGAACCTTGGTAACAATTTTCCATCTGTTTGTGCCATCATGCAAATCCTACAACGGTGACCGACCGGTTTGACATGATTGTCTAGATAAGATTGGAGCAACGAAATATGAAAATGAGAACAAATGCAGATGGTTTTATGGATGAGTGCTAATGTAGCATCATACAGACATGGAGGACAGAGGAAAACAAAACCCAGAACAGCCTCAATCCGTGCCATATTGCAATGCATTTCGTTTCAACCATACCATGGGTGGAAAGTTACACAGATATCTAACGTTTGTACAAGTATCTATCTGAATATGTCAGGATCCGTACGTGGATAATTCATTTATTAATCAATCTATTAAAATAAATATGAAAAGTGGGAAATTTTTTAACGTGTGATTTTTGTTCCCCTAACAATTCTGAATACCACTGTCATGAATAAGCCCAAAGTGGGAAATTATTTATTATGTTGTTTTTTTGTTATAAATATTTTTGAAGATCAGTATCATTCATAACCCTTTTTACAACAAAGTTAACATAATAATAAATAAAGATTAAACTCACACAATTACATAAAAAAAAATTTATTAACTTTTCTATAAAATTAAACAATTTTTTAATTTTACCTTTATTAACAGTGAGAGTTTGTACCATATAAATATATATTAGAATGTTAGACTTTATTATCAGTAATTTGGGAGAATATATCTGAGAAATAGAGGAAGGGAGTAGGAGGTAAATGTTGGCAGTCTGATGCAACATACAAAAAGGGAGAGGGTATGGATTGATATCCCTTAATAAATGGGTGTATTAGAATCAGGTGTGGAGAGAGAGTGATATTTTATAGAGTGAAATAATTGTGGATAAAGCTTTTCGGCTAACTGGACGGAGCCCAATGCAAAATAAAAAAATTGATAGAAATGTTACTCTAGCTGATGAACAGTATTCTGAGTGGAGAGCCGTTGGGAGTCGCTCAGGGGAACAGATTTTATAATATAGTTGTTGATACTTTGTAGCTTATGGTTTTCCTATGTAAAGGCATAATTATGTTCCATCATGAAAAAACATTTCATGTGTCTTTGTCATCTTTTCCGTTTGAACTGTGTTTTGAATAACTTTTATAGATTTTAAAGTAAGTATGTGAGAGGAGTTTTATCTCGATTTATATAAATTTAAATTTAAAAAGTGAAAACAAACGCCCACAATAAGCTACCGGTTTTTTAACTATAAGTAAAGATAGTGGTATTGCAGTACAATTAAATTGAAGTCGTAGAAGGCAACAACCAAAAAAAAGAAGAAGCAAGGGGCAGTTATAGAGGGAAGGAAACCTGTGGAGTTCTTTTATTGTCCAGTTTCCTTTGTTAGGGGTTGTTTTGGTAAGCCGAAGGTTGTAGGTTTAATCCTTTGAAAATGCAGCAGCCTAAGTGGAAGGCTCGTCGTGACGTGATCTGAATTTGTCGCAATAGGATCCCCTCCTTGGCGCAGCGCAAAGCAGAGATCATTCTTTATAATTATTTTTTTAAAAAAAAAAACAGAGGGGTGGGGCCCACCTCCTTTTGCAAATAAAATTATGATAAAAAGTGCCAAGAGGGAAAGTGCTGGGAGAGAATCTCCTTCTAGTTTAATTTGTAGGAATTGACCATGATAATGAGAAAAAAAACACCTAATAATTTTACACTGCAGTTCTTGTCTATATGCACCACAAAAGTGACAGTATGTTTGGTTCATAGACTCCAAGATACATATTCAATTATGTGTGTGTGTATCGAATAATGTACCTCAAAATTTTGCTAATATTCGAGAATGTGTATATATTACAGTGTGTGTAGGTTCATTTGACTAAAACTTTATTTGCGATCTTGCCTTAGTCTTAAATATTTGAACAAGAACTATTCTGATGACACATCCATATTCCTAAGTTCCATAACCATATGGGAACTTGGAAAATCACAGTTTTTCTGCAAACTTCATTTCTCATATCAACGCTTCATAAATGCCGCAAAAACCCATCTCCTTCTCTCACCTCTCTCATATATTCTTTTCCTCTTTCAATTTAAATTTTGTAAAGTTAATATTAAAATTAAGTCAAATTATAAATATGATTTATGTTGTTTTTTTTAAAGAAAAACATCTCCTTCTTGCTTATATCAAGAAGTTGTTTTTTGGGTAAAATCTTATTTAAAAAAACACTAACCAAAGAAACACCAAAATCAAAATAAACCTTTTTTTTTTCGCTGTAGAAAAAAGGCTTTTCCCATTTTTATCACCTTTCCAAAGCCCATGGGCAATTTCCCCCCTATTTTTACTCTCAGTAGTTAAATTAGCATTGGTTGAATAATTATATATATTTTTTCTCAGTGAAAAGGTACTTCATGTATAAAAATCCAAGAGTTACAAGGTATATAACAAAAGCTACATAGTACAGAATAACAGACAGAACAACTACACTATGAACATACCCAAAGATACTCTAACCAATACCTCAAGTATCACTAGAAACGTTGCAAGCATCTTGAACATTTAAAGTTAGAAAAGATAATAAAGGAAGTGATGGTTGAAAAACCCACTCAAAGATACACATGCTTATAAATACACGCTGCAAGCAAATTAGCATTTAAAGAGAACCCAACCTTAGAGTCAAAATAACAAATGATATCTTGAAGCACACTTCTACTCGGCCACTCAACTAAGTTAGGTATACTATACTCAAATATTTATATTTATATACAAATTATTTATATTTTGAAATAAATTTTAAAGATACAAATGACTTATAAATTGAAACATTTTAGTATTTAGAACCAAGATCAATTTTTCAAACATGCCTATATTTAAGGAATGGAGGGAGTAATATTTAATATTTTAATTTTTATCTTTCATATGATCAAATTTAATAAATAATATTTTCATCACAAGTTTATACATTTTTTTAGTAAATGATCAAATAATATTAAAAAAGTAATAATATTCACAACAATCCAAAACGAATATTATAAACAATAGAACGAAAGTATTGAAGTTAATTCAAAATTAAAATAATATGTAAAGGCGATAAATCAAAATTCCTTGAATAAAAATTAATTTTTGACATATTTAATATAACTTCCTTTTACAGCTAATCTAAATTTACGTAAAGTAGTTAAATCAGTTTTTTTTCCCAACTAGTTGAATTAGTTTTATATTAGAAACCAAAAGAGTGATAATATAGGTATCCTTTGACTAGTCAAAATTTACTGTACAGGAATGGCCATTTCTTCGCTCATCAATACTCATTTCAGTTTTAATTATAAGACTGAATTGACTTTTTTAAAGTATCTTAAAAAACTAATTATATTACTTTAAAGTATTAAAATTTAGAAAACAAGACAAATAAATACTCTCTGAACATAACAAACATTGAAAGATTACTCAAATTTGGTAAATGTCAAATGAGGGGCTCTGACCAAAACTCAATAGAGAATGACTAAAACTTAATAGAGAATTGTTAAAATTGATCAATTTTCTGCTCCTCATTTTTCATTTATCAAATTTGAGTCATTTTTTAAGGTTTTTAATATTTATAGGGTATTTATTTATCTTTTTCATTAAAATTTATCATTTGTTTTAAACTATTTTTTTGACTTATGAATTAATATATGTAATATAATAGTAAAACACAATCTATAATATAATTAAATAACTTATATCACTTTCTTAACTTCTTAAAAAAAATCAACTAAAAATTAGGATCAGCCCCCAATCCGGGGAATCCTTTTTTGGGTACATTCTTTGGGCTACTCTTCTTATATCTCTTGGGAG
>JBAGKO010005350.1:0-11910 GCA_037177275.1 Acacia concinna | reverse complement strand
TTGCACTATCAAATGTTTACACGAAATAGACAGCTCTTTCTAAATCCAAAACGTAAATTCTAGGCTGCACCATTATCTTTTTTTTCACACTCTAACCAGACCCACATTCTCGGAAATCATAAACAAACCATAAACAATTGATTTTCAGTCAAAACCCATCGCTTTCTATCAACCCATAACAGATCGAAAATGAGATTAAGAATGGAAATCGATCAAGAAGCTCACCATATCCTTAATCGGTGATTGCATGAGAGAAAGAAGTCTTCTTCTTGCGATGGCTGCCCGTGCTTGGTTCTCTGTTTCCAGCGAAATGAATGGCAGCATCTTCACGGTTCAACAACCCAACCGAAGGAAATGGGAGAATGGTTGAAGAAGACCGAAGATCTCTTTTCTCTATTCATCTCAGCTGTAGCAATGAAATGGAACTGATCACTCTATTCTCTTCTCTCAGCTCCACCCTTCTATTCTCATGGAAACGAAATGAAATGATGAGGGTGCATAAGGTTATTCATTTGTTATTCCTCTCTCCATTTTGCTTGGCCAAATGAATGAATGAAAACTGACGGAATTATTGTGCAGTAATTCCATTGAAACTGAAACATCTCTTATCTCCGTGAAAACCATTTGAATGGTTGTTTAATATACATATGTTAACCCAAGCTTTTGTTATTCTCTCTCCGTGGAAAAACAATTGATGGCTGGTAATTGAATATATTTGTGGCTATCTTTGCCCCACGTGAAATAGAAAGGTAGAAAAGTATACATATGGAAATAAACTGTGACCTGCCAGATGAATTTTTGGTAAAGCCGGTATATCGACTATCTCTGAAAATTTCAATCTGACTGTCATTAGTCTCCAAATATTCCAAGAGTACTCCCCAATTTTTCTTAATAATTATTTCCAACATTTACTATTTTTCTAGAATTTCTTCGAATTTGGGCTCTTACCGATAAAATTTCGGATAGAAAATCTTAGAAATTACTCTCCATATTCTTTTAAGTTGGAAATAATTTTATAATTCATTAAAACTCTTGGGCTAATATTCCCTTCATTTAAGTTATTTTCTGGAGGCCTTTGGATATTTTTCATATTTAATTCTAACTAATTCTTCCTTTTAAATTAGCTAGAAATTTTTGTGAGGATTGGAAAATTCGTCTTAATTTATTTTCCACCTTCCTTCATTCTCTGGGCCTCATAAACTTTATTTGGAGAATTTTCCTCTCATCCCTTGAATTTATGGAAATTTCCTTTTTAATTAGCCGTAGCTAATTACTTTTTAATTAGCCATAAATAGCTATAATTGCCATTCAACTCATATTTTCTCATTACTCTCTAGTCCTTAATAATTCTTAAGAAATTCATATCTTATATATGAAATCTAGGATGTTACAACAACCAAAATGTGTTGTGATTTGAGGTTAATGTATTGGAGGCTAGGGGATCAAGAAAGTTATTATCGAATGAGATGATGTCAATGTTGGGATCATCTTATTTATAAGTCAAGCCAGATTCAACTACAAACTATTCATAGGCATGGCAAACAACTCTAGCATTGGAATGTCCTATTTGTTAAGAGTTCTAGAAAGGATTATTTCTTTGATAAGCTGCAAGGGAAGCAGAAGAACACACAGGAAGATGATGTCAAGAGTTTATGATAGTTACATGCAACAAATTTTGAGGACAAAATTTTATTGACGGGGGAGAGCTGTAACATCCCAATTTTTATTCACCAAAACTCCCTAAGTAAGTGACAAGATAAGAGGAATAAAATGGTGGATTTTAGTGTAAGAATTATGGCCAAAGTGAGTTTGGTTGATTTCTAGAAAGTAACAGGAAACATATCTATTGTACATCATTTTTGGCTATGCTAATGATGTCCAAAAATTATGAAACTTTCTAGTAAAATTAGACATGTCAAGATTTAATTTGACATGTCATTTTCATTGTTTGGATGTATATATTAAGAGATTTGAATTTTTGAAGTTTGCCCAATGAAATTTGCCAGCTTCTGGAGCAGTGTACAAACATAAATTTCTTGGGAATGTTCTGATTCCAATTGAACAAATAAAGTATTTTTTTCCTAAAACTAGATTCAAAAAGGGACATTTGGACTTTGAAATCATCTCAATTGGACATCTATATCATTAGATATAAATTTTTAAAGTTGGGTGAAAATTCTGTCCAAAAATCTGAAATTTCAAAAATGTAAGGGTACAATCGTAAATTGTAAAATAATTGGGAGTAAATTAATTTCCCCATTTTTTGAGATATTTCTGGGCAGAATAGGGCCAGCTAGAATGAAGATGGAATAAGTAATAACTCATTGTTATGTATTTGGAATCTTAGGATTCAATCTTTGCCCAGAAGACTATGGAAGCGATAAAGGAAAGACAAGCAGATTGGAAAGGCATCCAGGTAGTAGCTCTAACTTTCATACTTTATGTGATTGTTTTATATGCTACCATGTTTTGTTATATGAATTTTCGATTGAATACCTAGCTATGGTGTGGGAAAAGCACAAGTACCACTGGCTCATGTGAGACGTAGTTGAGGTAAGATATATCGGTAATTTGCATGTGAAGTGCATTGTACCTAGCCAAGCAAGGCTAAGGTGTTGATATGAGATGTAGTTGCATAGATGTTCTATTGCATTATATGGTGTATTGCATGTATATCTCTCATATATTTATGATTGATTACGAGTTACTACTAGGATTCTTTTGAATCCCACCCTTTCCAATTAAACAAAATTATTCAGTCAGACAAAGCGGCTACAAGGGCAAAGATGTAGAGACCAGCGATGGGAGAATTGGGGCCCACACTAGTAGCTCCGTGAGATGGCTGCAGCAATGCAGTTTTGTTTTCATTTATTTTTCTGAGGTTGAAGATCCTATAGGATATTGTAAAGACCTAAGCACTATATATCAGTGCATATTAATGTGATTTTCACTTGCCATTTGAATTGTGCTCTATTACTTTGATTAACGTTGGATTAAAAGAGGGGTGTGACAAGTTGCCTTTGTTTCTTTGTGCTTACTAGAGACATTGGAGTGAAAGTTGGGTCTCAAGCTCAGTTGGGTCAGGTCTGGGTTTGGTTTATGGATCAAGTGCAAATCTACCCTTAGAGCATAACGTTTAGCTTTTATAATTTGGTTACTCATAGCCTCTAATGTCTCTAGCAAGCACAAAGAAACAAAGTGGCTTCTTGTGTCCCGTTCGACAAGATCTCAAGCGATTGCCCACTACAAGAGCTGTTAAATAGAGTGACTTGAATATCCTTCTTAGATATTTAGGTAAGGAGATGTTTATTCATTGGTGAGGGTACAATCTTCACTCGCAACTAGTCTGGTACAATTTGTGATTGTGTGGAGGCAAGGTAAGAGCTCGGTACCAGGCTTGATTTACAACTAGATTTGAGACCAGAAATTGAAGTTTGAATGTGCTGTCTAATAGGCAGTATAGTTGGCTCGACTAGTAGGCGTGGATTAGATTGGCTCAGAACTATACATCTAGAATTAAAGTAGAAAAATCGAGGCAGAGGTGATGGTGGTGCACTTGTAGGAAAGATGATCAAAGGTAATTTCAATAGAAATATTGTGATTGGTATGATTAAGAAGGGTTGGAATGTTAATGATGAGATAGAAATTCGAGATTTAAATGATGCTTTTCTATTTCTATTTGATTGAAGGGAGGATTACTTATGTGTGTTAAGGGGGAGACCATGGTCAATTTAGGGCCAACAATTGAATATTCAATGTTGGGAGGAGTATATGGTGTTTCGAGAAGTTGATTTTACAAAGGGCCCATTCTGGATATAGTTTTATGGCCTTCCAATTGAAGTTATGTATAAAAATAATGTGATTACTCTAGGCGAATGTGCTGGAAAGGTATTGATGGTTGAAGATATATATGGAGGTTGAGTGTGAACACAACAGGAGGTTTTTAAGGGCTAGAGTATTAGTGGATATTGAGAAACCTCTACTTACTAGTCTTCTGGTTCTTAGGCTAGATAAAGAGGATGCTCATGTTGATATAAGATATGAGTGTTTGTCAGGATTTGACTATAAGTGTGGTATATTGGGCCATTAACAAAGGAATTGCAGGGTTAGGGATATTGAAGAAGAGGATAGAATTAATCTTGGAAATTGGTTGAGTGTACAGGCTATAAAAACACTAGATGAGGCAGCGGTTATTGTAGATCTACAATGGTGTGAAGGGGATGATATGAGAAGGAGAATAATGCTGGCTTTGGAAAATAAATATAAAGTAGAGGATAAGAAGTAGACAATCAGTGTTGAAACTGTGACATCTCTAGTTAAGCGTGTTGCTTCACCAGGTATTTCAGAAGGGGACTCGAATGAGTTGGGGAATTTAGAAGAAAGGAAAGGAGGTGGAAAGCTAAGATGGTTGACAAGGACAATATAGATGAGAATATAGGTGAGTTTTAGGAAGGTTTGGCAAAACTTGATAAGAGAAAGTATGGTTATATCTTGGAAATGTAGAGGTGAATCATCTAAAGCAGCTTTGATGAGAAAAATGTTGGAACCTCTTTGAAGAGAAAGGAGTAAATATTATGAGGAATATCTAGCAGAGGAAGAGCAGTAAAATAAAGCTTTGATTCCAAAATGCCCTAACTCACCAGTAGTAAAGATTGTGGAACAGCTGAGCCAAATTTATTTAAAACGAGAAGCTGAGAATCCAAAGTCTCTACAATTATCTAAGAGGTTAAAGCAAGAACTAGTGATGATGGAAAAGGGAGAGGATTCACATAAGTCAAAAGGAAGGCAATTTGGGAGGAAGACTAATGCTAGGAGGATTAAGAACCAAATAAAGAAGAGGATTGCTTTCACAAAGATGGAAGAAGACAGAGACAACATCCAAGTAAATTAGGTAACTAATACCTCTGAGGAGTTTTTCAACTTTGATGTGTTGGTGAATTATGATGAGGGCAAGGGTGGCTAGCCTATAATAGCCCCCTCGGTGCCATGAGTATACTTTCTTGGAAATGCTAGGGAATCAAGGCTTCCTTGGCAGTTAAAAATTTGAAAGAAATTTACAAGAAAAAAAAAAGCCATGTATTGTGTTTTTAATGTAAACTAAACAAAAAAGAGCAAAGATGGGAAAAATCAAAAAGAAATGTGGATTTGATGAGGAATGGGTGGTTGGACCAAACGGCTTGATTTTATGGTGGTTGGAAGATATGGTGGTTAATATTGTTTCATCTTCAAAAAATGTTATTCATACTATAGTCTCTTCGACATGTATGCTGCTGCCAAGATATGTGACATTTATATACAGGCACTAAAGGAAAGGGATAGAATGAAGGTTTAGGGAAAAATAGTGGGGATGGCAAAGAACATTCATGAGGATTGGTTATGTGTAGGTGATTTAATGATTTAGCTTCCCAAAAAGAAATGTGGGGTGGTAAACCAAGATCAATAAGGAAAGTGCTGAATTTTCAAAAATTCATGGCAGATTGTGAGCTTATGGATCTTGGTTTCAAAGGCTCTAAATTAGCATGGAGCAACAAGAGAGTGGGGAAGGATCTTATAAAAGAAAGAATTCATAGAGCTCTTGCAAATGTGGTGTTTAAAGAGAATTTTCCCAAGCTGTAGATTTTTCATGAAGAACCATTACTTTCAAACTATCATGCGCTTACAGTTGTGCTTTGCTGTGTTGGTTGTCAAACCCCTCTTCCGATTCCACATTTATTTGAGTATTGAAGCGCAATTCATAAATGAGTAGAAAATAGCATAAAATAGTACTGATATATTTATACAAACTTGGAGTGCATACAGTGTTTTCCAAAGGATTACACAGCTTATTACATATATATATAGTGTCTCAAAAGTTCCAAAGAGAAATTAACTAAGCAAGTGTTCACTGGTCAAGACTCAAACATCTAAGATCCTATCTCTAGATTCTTTCCTTGGGAATTGCTACCTCTAACTGAATAAATTAAATTTGAGAAAAGGGGTAAGATTCAAAGGAATCTCAGTAGTAACAGAAAATCATTCATAATAAATTCAAACATACTAAACATATGAAAAGCAACTATCCATATCATCATACCACAGTCATCAGTATCATCATCATAACATATGCAGAGTTCAAGTCATCATCATATCAATGCATGGTGTAATGCATGACTCAAGTCTCACAGTAGACCGTAATCAATCACACCACCTCACAGGCGTCCCCGCCCCAGCCTCATGGGCATCCACCTATCACAAGCCAGTGGTGAATCAGAAGAGGTCACACCATCTCATGTACATTAGCATGTCTAGTCTAACAGTGGACTCTGAAGAATCACACCGTCTCTTGGGCATCCCCAACATGGGCGTCCGCACATCTCAGTCTCAGCCTCATGTATGGCATATAATACATGTAGCATATCACAATCATTATGAAAAATAGAATTACTACCTAAAGTCTTTTCGGCGTCTAGTAATCCTATCAACTTTTCAGTCCTACTCAAGAAAATATTGTATCCTAGAATCCAAATTTGATGCAAATGAGTTATTACTCATTCAAGTTTATTTCCTAAGTGCCTAACACTAATTATTTCTCTATAAAACACGCAATCACAAAATTATTCCTAGGGTACCGGTCTACTTCCTTCTTATATTTTGTCTGATTTTACTTTTCCAAAAATTATAAGACGACCTAGCCCTACACAATTATGCATGTAGAATTCATTTTTGACCTTATTTTTGGCAAATTCAATGTCAAATGACCATATTACCCTTGGCAATCCCAATTTAGATTTTTAAACCTATTTTTGTCATTTTGCGTTCAAGGGGCTTTTCAGACTTCAGGGCCATCATAAACCTCCTTAAATTTCCCTTCTAAATGCAATGAAACAATTAGAATCACCAAATTCCATCTCTAACATCCATTTATATGGTCTAGCTGAAACATAACCCATATATATAAAAAATGTGATTTTTCCAAAATCAACCGCGATTAAACTTACTTTTTCCTCTCCTAATCAGTGTTTAATCGTTTATACGCTAACCACACATGATTTAGATGAAATTTGGGCAGTATAATAGATATTTTTAATCATTTCCCCAAATGAACATTCAAAATAAAATAGCCACAAATTCATACCACAATTAGCCACAACTATAAGCCTATATTGAAAGAATCGAAATTTCAGAAGTTACCTTCGATTTTCTTCACTTCCTCTCTCTAGATCAGAATTCCCCTTCCCTTATCCTTATGATCTGGTCTTAAAATCATCAAATTAATCAGGATAAAATTGTTAGAAGTGGTCCTAAGTACCGAAAACTACAAGAAATCGAAGTTTTACAGTAACTTACCTTAAAAATCGGAACTTTGGAACCTTGGGTGGCTTGGCTTCTCCCTCTCTCTCTTCTTTCTAAGTTTAGGATAAAAACACAGGGTGGAGAAGCTTGAAGACGACATAAAAGTCAGTTTAGGGGTAAAATGACAATTTTGCCCTTACATTCTTACAATTCATATTTCAGGACAGAATTTTCACCCAACTTCAAAAATTCATAACTAATTGTACGCATATCCAATTGAAGTTATTCTTAAGCTCAAATTTCCCTTATAGTGTCTAGGTTTAGGAAAAAATAAGTTGTTGGATCAATTGGAATCATAAAATTCCCAGAAAATTCATTTCTGAACACTGCTCTAGAAATAGACGAATTTTACTGGACAAACTTCAAAAATTCATATCTCTTAGCATATAAATCCAATTAATTTCTTTGACCTACTAGTTTAAAGCTCACAATATCTAATTTCATCCTGTAAAATATCATGATTTGTGGACATCATTTGGTCATCCAAAATCTTACGACAACATGACTGCCTGTACAACACTTTTGTGAAAGTTCCCCTTAAAATTCTATATTTATTGATATGATCATTTACTAAGTTTCCATGTGGGAATTTTGGGATATTTCATTGGTGCAAAGAATTTTCCATCATTCAATTTGAGAGTTTTTGGACAGAACATCCAGATTATTTGGAGGTGGTAAATGAGGGATGGTTTTCTGTCAATAGGGAGTTTTTGATGAGTCCAGGAATTTGCTGAGAGGCTGGAAGACTGTAGAAAGGTATTACTACAATGGAGTAAGCGTATCTTCCCTAATTGCATCAAGCTTATTGAGGGATTAAAAAGACAGTTGGCCAAGTGTAGGGAAGGAGATCTTACAGTGGAGAAGTTGGAATTGGCTGAGAAACTATCTCATGAAAAAGAAAGGGTATGGGATCGTGAAGAGACATATTGGTTGCAAAGATCTAGGGTCACTTAGCTAAAGGCAGGAGATCATAATACCAGATTTTTTCATCTCTCAACGATTAAGAGAAGACAAAGGAATGCTGTATTGAAGTTGAAAAACGAAGGGGAGAATGGATTGAAGAAGAAGGTGACACTGCTAATACTTTTTCTCTATATTCTTTTTTTGATTTGTTTAGAACTTTTGAAAATAGATGCTTTGATGATGTATTAAATTTTGTAGATTGTAAAATTGATAATTCTTAAATAGTGTACTAACAGCCCCTGTAACAGTTGATGCAGTAAAAGTAGCAGCTTTCCAGCTAGGAAGCACTAAAGCCTTGGGGTCAAATGTCTTCAATGGCAAATTTTATCAGTCTTCATGGCAAACAGTGGGAGGGAGTATGGTGGAAATGGTGAATGAGTTCTTTGAGGGGAAGTGTAGTGTATCATGGCTGAATGAGACAAATATTGTCCTAATTCTAAAGGTGGATAAGCTAGAAGTGGCAAGTCATATTAGACCTATTGGATTATGCAATTTTTCCTATAAGGTTATTTCTAAGGTGATTGCAAATAGACTAAAACTTTATTTGAAATTATGCATATATGAAAATCAAGGGGCTTTTATGCCAGGTAGATTAATACAGGACAATATAATGATAGCCCATGAGGTTGTATACTATCTTAGGAGGAAAAAGATGGGAAGTATGAATTTGCATTAAAAATGGATATGAGTAAGGCTTATGATAGTGTAGAATGGGATTTTTTTAGAAGGGTTATGTTGAAGTTGAAATTGGGATTTTGTCTGAAGTGGGTGGATTTGATAATGGATTGTCTCTTCTGTTAGTCTGAATTTGTGTGTTTCTAAAAGGAAGGTTGCTTCTCTGAATCTTGGTAGGGGGTTAAGGCAAGGGGACCCACTCTCACCATTTCTCTTCATTTTGGTAGCTAAGGTATTTTCTGCTATGCTAAATAAAAGCGTTGAGAACAAATGGTTAAGGAGTGTTCAGTTAGCAAATAATTGTCCAATTCTCTCTTATAGCTTTTTTGCTGATGATGCACTTTTGTTCATGAATGCTGACTATTCAAATTGTAGGAAGTTAGCTCAATTGTTGAAGATGTATTGTGAGGCTTCTGGGTAGTTACCAAATTTGGACAAATCAGGTATTGTCTTCTCCAATAATACTCCTGAACAAGTAAAGAGTGATGTTTGTAATATTCTGGAAATTCCTAAAATTGATGATATTGGGAGATATTTAGGTATTCCCAGTGTTCGGGGTAAGTCAAAACAACAAGCTTTAGCTTATGTTAGGGAAAGGGTGAGTAAAAAGGTTAAAGGATGGAGTAGAAACCTTTTGTCCTATGCTGGAAGGAAGGTAATGATTAAATCTATTATTAATGTTATCCCCTTGTTCCCTATGTCGTGCTTTAATTTCCTAGTAATGGCTTGCACACAATTGGATAGTTTAATTGCTGATTTTTGGTGGGATAGTACTGGAAATGGTGGTAAAATTCATTGGAAATCATGGGGCCATATGAAACTTGATAAGAAGGATGGGGGAATGGGATTCAGGGATTTTCAGAAAATGAATGATGCTTTGCTAGCAAAAACAGCTTGGAGAATATTTCAAGAGGGTGAGAGTTTGTGGTGTAGGATCTTCAAAAGTGTCTACTTTCCGAATGGCCGTTTCTTGGATGCAGTGAAAGGATACAAAGCCTCTTGGATTTGGTCCAGTCTATTGGTTGGTATAGAGTTAATTTAAGATGGGTAATCGGGAATGGACTAACAACTAGGATTTGGAAGGATAATTGGATTCCTGAACTAGAAGGGCAAACCCTTAACCAGATAACAGAGAGCAGATTTAGTAATGAGGAGAAAGTGGCTTATCTTATAAATTATGGTGAATGGAATTTAACCCCCTTGATAAATAAATTGAGTAACAATGTTTTGGAAATGATTGATAAAATCCGGTTGGATTTCAGTGATAGGGAGGATAGGTTAGTACGGGGTTGTGCTAGGAATGGTAAGTATGAAGTCAAAGGAGGGCATAAGGTAGGTATGAAAGATATAAGTGGGGTTGTTAGTAGAGGAGCTTCATCATTTAATATCCCCAAGAGTTTTGGAAATATATGTGGAAAATTAAAGTTGGTCCAAGGGTTCAGCAATTTATTTGGAGATGCATGTCAGGGGCTGTTCCAAAGGAACATTTGTTCAAGAAGAAATGCTTAGACTCCCCATTATGTTTATTATGTGGAGATGAGGAGGAGTCACTAGGGCATGTATTTTTTAATTGCTCATGGGTAAGGGGTATTTGGTTGGGTTGTTCACTGACAATAAAGATTGATAGGAATAGTATACCTTGCTTTAAAAGAAGGTGTGTGGATCTGTTTGTCACAAATAAAACTGTTAGTTAATCTGGAAAAGCTCTTATTCTTTGGATTTTTTGGCTAATTTGGGAGGGAACAAATGAATATGTGTTTAATAAGAGTGAGCTTGATCCTGTCTTTGTTACTGAATGTGCCAGAAGGAGAATGAAGGAAGCTTGATTGGCCAGTGACCGTGACAATGTGAATGCAGGTAAGTGCCCCATAGTTGATGCTAAATGTTGGAAACCCCCAAGAGTTGACTGGATTAAAATTAATTGCGATGGCTCTTTTGATTGTAAATCAAAAGCTGCAGCTATTGGTATGGTTTGTAGAAATAATATGGGGGAATTTTTATGGGGATTGGGGAAAAGGGTCAGAACAAACAGTGTTTATGATTGAAGCGTTGGCTCTTAGGAAGGCTTTGCTGATTATTGATGATACGCAATTGGCTAATGTGATAATTGAATTAGACACAAGGAGTTGATTGATTGTATGAAGGGAATGGAAAATTTTTGTGGGGAATGGGAATGCTGTTTGTTGTCACAGGTTTTAAGGAAGTATCTTGCATCTAAGTCAAATCAAACTATTTCTTTCTACCATAAAGAAGGTAATCAGCAGCTGATATATTACTGGGAAGATCAGAAAGGGGATATGCCCTATTGGGTGGTTACTGAGCCAACACCCCCTCTTGCTCTTATATTAGCCAAAGATGCAAAGGATGCTGCCAGACGCAAAACCGATGTGAATGAGAGCCCATGCCCACGTGAAGGAATTGGTTAGTTGGGTGGAAGAATTGTAATACTTAGTTTTTTGGGGGAATTTCAATAAGAGACCGCAGTTGAGAATTAATATTAGCGCAGCGCATAAATAAGTGAATGAGCTGTATAAATAAGAAAAATCCATGTTTATATAACCCATTTATTTGTTTATGGGCTTCGTTGATATTAATTCTCAACTCTGGTCTTTTATTGAAATTCTCTCTAGTTTCTTTTGTTAGCATTTTTGTTGATTGTAATAGTTCTTGACATATTATGTCGATAGTGTGTGTGTTTGGAAACACGATTAGGGGCTTAAATGTGCTTATGGATGTGATTACTTTCAGATTGGTATAACTGAGTGATTGGACTGACGATGGCAGATACCTAACTTTTAGTTGAAAAGCATCCCATCGGTGAAGCAGCTATTGGGTGCTTATGGAATCCAATGAGCTGGTGAAAAGCAGATCCAACAGTAACAAAATAATAAATGCCATTTAAAAATGTGAGCTACCCACTTTTCTCTTTCTTCTCCCCCC
>JBAGKO010005321.1:0-11911 GCA_037177275.1 Acacia concinna | reverse complement strand
GGGATATAATCCAAAGGGCTACTAACCAATTGAATGATATACCGAAATATATCAGAGAAGGAGAGTGCATTGATGATTATTGGTACTATGCATAAATACCTAAAAAGAGCTTATTATCTTTTGAATTATTATGAAAATTTCTTACTTTATAAGAATCATTATTTTCAATTGTTGAACTATTTTGGTCACATACATGTCATAAACTTCTATACAATCTGCTTTAATTTGTTTCTCAGAGCTACCAAATCTGACATGAAATAGGTCTTAAAGAAACTGAATGAGCTTTGTAAGAGAATTGAACATTTCAGTAAATAAACATTAAGACTTTAAAAATGCCTTTGAATCTTGAATAGACAAAGCTTTGCATTCATCCAAGGCTAGTACCAAATTCAAACATATCAAAATAACGTTACCTTCTGGTTTTAGTTCTTACACAATGAAATTAAAGCAAGATTTGGAAGGGAGGAAAAAAACTGAATAGATGGAGAATAATGAGATAGATGGTGGGAATAGGAAAATGATTACCTTGAAGATAACAATAAATGTGAAACAATTTTTTTGTCGACACCATTACATTGTTGTCTCTGCTTCTACTCTGTTGGCGTCATCTTTGTGGTAATTTCTCTGTTGCCATCACCAGATCTACCATCGTTCTCTGCGACACTCTGTGTCTGCCTTTTTTCTTTACTTCTTTTCCTTCTCCCAATAATAAGTCCTAGTTGTGATGAGTCCCTTTCAAATGAGTAGTCTATAGATGAAAATGAAAAATGCAAAGGGATGGATAGAGAAGCAAGATGGAGAAATGGAAAGCACGAGATGTAGAGAGAATAATGAAATAGAGGGTGGGAATGGAAAAATGATTACCTTGAAGATAACAACAAATCCGAAACAATTTCTCTGCCGACACCATTGCATCATAGTCTCTGCATCCACTCTGTCGCGCGAAAACGTTGTGGTAACTTGTCCGTCAACAACATTGCCAGATCTAACATTGATCTTCCACTTATGGGATGTGTAGGGGATGAAGAAAAATGGACTGAGAATGATTTAAACGAGATGAGATGACGGAAAGACGTGGGTGTAGTGGGAGAGAAGAGGAAAAATAAAGATTGACTGATTGAGACACATAATATAAATGAAGGGAGAGAACGCATGTTTTAAAGGAAGGACCATTTTTGAAATTCAAAATTTAAAATTGAAATTTGAATTATAAATTGAGGGAAACAAAGCCTGACAGTAGTGGGTAGAGAAACCAAATGAAAGAAATTTTGACCCATGAGTCTAATAAAGTCCCGCAAAAAAAAAAAAAGAGTATGCAAAAGGCATGGGAAAAGCCGGCTTGCACGGAGCGATGTGAACAGTAAAAATAGCTTGTGAACAGTAACTGTTTCTTGAGCTTTGGCTTATGACTACTTTAAGAAGAACAATATTTTATTATATATTGATGTATAGTACACAAGTATTGTGCTTATGAGAATTTGTATTCATGAAGTCGACAAGTAGATATTTCCACAAAGTCGACAAGTAGAATTTGTATAGTAAGCATGATTTATGAATTCTTGAAGTTATGTCACAAAATCTATCTAAAACATAGAGCAAGTTTATAAAACGATTTAACAATATCAATTTGAGCATGATCGAACTAAGATGCCATTTTTATCTTGTTAGGACTTCAAGAGCTTCTTAAAGAAAAGAACTTTAGACCATCCCCGTATGAGTTTCCTAGAATTAGTTGTGAGTTTTGAAAGTTGGACCACAAAACTAGAAATACTAAATGAATAGAAACACAAATAGATATATAAGTTTAATTTTATGGGCTTTAATTGCTAATTCACCTGAACCTTAACACTTCTGCATGCATCAAGTAGGTGGTAAAATGACAGATGTTACAAGTAACGGTTTATATTTTGGACTGAAAGGACTACTATTCTACAAATAACTTATACACGTTACTAAATTTAAAAATTGTAGTAGAGAGAAATAACACTATATACACAGCTTTCACAAGAATGTGATTATTTTTATGATCTAGTGTCCAAAATGAGAACTCCCAAACCGAACCAGATTAGTATATGCATATCGTGTACACACACACAAAATAAATAGAAAAAAAAAATTAAAGAAACTCAGCTCCCTCAAGCTAATTATACACCTAAAATAATGGTAAGAATTTTCAATAAAAGACTAGGGGACGAGATCAATTTTAGTGAAGGATTAAAACATTTGAAATTTTACTGCAGAACTAAGGATTAAAAGGAAAATAATTTTTTGGATGAAAAGACAATCATACCCCTTACTTCATAAACAAGTAGAATCTTTCTATGAACAAATGTGCAATTCTTCACAAACAAGTGGAATCATTCTATTAATAAGACATTAATTTCTAGTGATCAGAGCTGCACACTCCTTAATAGAAGGATTTATTTCAAATTATATTTCTTTGATTGATTCTATATTAAAGAATTTAAAATTCATTGTGAATGTGTGTGTTATGCATATGCGCATGAGAAATAAGCTGAGGTATGACTTTTCTTTCTTTTTTTTTTTTGAGCCCCAAAATAATGAGTATAATATTTTATTTATTTCATATTAATGAACGTCTTAAATTTTATTTATTTTAAAAATTCCATTTTTGAACAGATGTGAAGACACTATCAATGGTGATGACGTGGTGGTGGTTATTACTAGTAATGTAGAGCCGATTGTATATAAATGAAAACCTCAATAAGTGAATAAAAAACAAAAAAAAAACAACTAAATTTTTTATTTTTTAAGTTTTTAAAAACAACCTTTTTTGTTTTTTGTTTTGAAAACAATTGGGTGAAAACAACCTATCAAATACGTTTTTTTTTTAATAACAATATCACAAGCGGTATATGTTCTAATAGTATCTAGAGGCTCTGGTTTGCAAATGTAGATGAAATGAAGCGATGGAACTATCTCTATTCTTATTCCATGATCGGCTAATGTAACTGGAATAGGGAAGATTTAAATTTGGTTGAATTTAATATATCTAACAATGTTCCTAGAAGAGAAATACTTAAATCCAAAAGAAAAATTTGATAAACTAAGGACATGTTGCCCAACATTCTAGAACAAGCTAGAGACCCAAAGTTTGCTTTGTTTTTAAAATTATTATGATCTTGAGAAAATGTTTTAAGGATACAAATACACCAAAAATTACTTAGGATACAAAATTTTACTAAAAAGGTATTTTAAGATAAAATTCTACCTTTTAAGTCCTTGTAATTTTGTTAATAAAGTATTTAAGAATAAAAAAGTATTTTAAGGATAATATTATGATGAAATCAAATCATCATTTTCAACCCATTATAGTTCCATTCAATTCTTTGCATTCCAATATATATATAGGTGTGTCTATATATCTATATGTAAGTAAACCAATAGTCCTAAAACCTCCAAATATTGCTGGCATGAAACGAAAAACATAAACCCTCCATTATTATAGTTAGTTAAAGCTCTGCATGCCCCTCATTGGGCATATAATAAACCATATGCTTGACCCTAGTGGTCCCCTCCAGCCAATCTTCAGTAGTTCTAAAGCCATGGCCAATTTATTATCAGCCTCCACATCCAAGGAAATCTCCACAATCCTCATCTTTATGCACTCATCGCGTACATGGTCCATTAGCATTGTTACTACATACACCTCAATGTTCACATGAATTATATTAGAACCAGACTCAATGTTAATAAGATTCAACCTGAAAGGAATTAAATTACATTTATTATAGTTCTCATGTCAAAGCTCTTAACAAGAGCAAGGCATAGAGTTCCATCGATGGAGGGTAGGTCCAAGAAAGAAAGTCCAAGATATAAAGGTCATGGTCGTTATGGTTGTAATTAACAGATTACCCCACTTTTCACCATGTGGTTTACATTTATAAGGAGATGCAGTGTGGTTAATAGATATACAAACCAAAACTCTTTTGACAGATTTTATTTCTTTCTCTTTTTGGTGAAATCACATAAAATTTTAAGTATAAAGTAACTGCATATGTTCTTGAAATGAAATATTTTACTACATGTGAATATATTAAATTTAATTCACCTTTTTATTAAAGTATTCTTCATTAGTAGAATAATCATAGTGATAAATAATGAAGTTAAATCAATGTTCGAACGCTTTTTTATAAAACTGTACCTCAATCATTTGTTTTTGGAAGGACTATATTCTCATATACAATTCAACTACCAAATGTGAATTAGATCTTCAGGAATTATATATATAGTTCTGTATTTGACTTTTGGGGAGATAAAACCCATTACTGCAGAACCCGAATCATAAGCAAATGCCTATAGGAAAAGAGTTTAAAGTTCTTACTTACCAATACCTTGGCCACAATGATTTTTTTTAACACCTAAAGTCATGATATAGACCTTATCATGCTTGTCAAGCCAGCTTATAATTGCACCAACACATTTATCACCGTGTAGAGCTGAAAGAATCAAATACGTACATGAGGTGTCAAAGCAATGACCAGCGTGAAAAGGATTCTATACACAAGAAGCACATAACTATACAACTATAGCGTATAGCAAATTAAAGATGACAATTTATGACTTGGTAAACAGATGGAACATATGAAAGCCACTCTCATGTCAGGAGAAAGAAAACGGTATTCTTCATTAAATATTCTGCTTCTACCATACTTCATAATTTTACGCGGACTTGGGCGTTTCTTACCCATATTTGTTTTCATCTCATTCTAATTTTCAGTAGGCAAACAGCTTATTACAAATAATAATAATAATAATAATAACAACAACAATAATAATAATAATAGCTTTGCATGTCATATGAATAAAAGACAATTAACAAGTTTAATTTGATTAAAGGAAGCAATATCAAGGGTCAGGGCCCATTTTGGAAGAAATTGTACGTATAACATGGTATCTGACAAGCAATATGCTTCTTTTTTGGGTTGAAACTCAAAGTGGCAAAAATTGACTATCTAATTTTGTTCATATGGGTTGTGTCAACAATTGGCGGAGCTATGTACTCTATTAGGCTCGAAATCTATTATCTGGACTGTTATAATCACGTAATTACCGGGGAAACAGAAAAATACAAAAATCAAAAAGCCTTTAATTTGACCTACGGTTGTCTTTCTGATCGTAGTATTTATGGAGTTGAATGTGTTTATGTGGGTAAGAGATTCCTACTAAGTTCAGGTCGTGTTCAGCCTCCAGAGCATACACAGCTTTGTACAGAATTAAGCTTAAAAACACTTTTAACAGAATAATAGTAAAGAGGTCCCTAAAATTTGAAGGACGAAAATCAATAGAATATAATATTGATAATAATTAAATAAAATAAAAAAGTGATTCAATGAAACAAATCCTTGAGAAACAATATGAAAATCTAAAGAATAAAAATAATTTAAAACTTAACCATTTAGAAATTAATCAATCAAAATTAGAATACTTAACCTAGTTGGGTTAGATTGCCCCATTCTGCGATAACCCAGCTATACTTAATATACCTCAATTCTTTAGAGCCTCCACGAAAACTTCAGCATTGAGATCCTTCAGCATTTGTAGACGATGATCTGTGTTACTCCAACTAGAGAGATTGAACCCATCCTATAAAAACAGAACAACAGAAAATATAATATTCAAAGTTTGACATGGGAATAAAATGGAAGAGACAAGAACACAGATGGAGGCAAAATTTACCTGTGAAGAGTCAAGCTAGACGCGTGGAAAGCTAAGTTGATGGGAGGGTTTGATGTGAGTGGAACTGTTTTGTTATTAGGGGGATGATCAGATCACACGTTTTGAGTGCTTGGCGAGTGAGGAGGGAGGGACACTAGTGCTTTTCTTCGGCTTTTGTTTTCTCTCTCTTACCAGCATCAAAAAGTACTGAGAAGCCATTTATGTCCTAGAGCAAAAATATCTATTAATCCAACGGTGGGCTTTAGTTTTCTTTTATTTTCTACTTTTTCATTTTCTTAAATACAAAAATATCCCAAAAAAAGCCACATTTCCATAAATACCATACACAAAAGTATATAAATTTTAATTTCTAAAATAGTTCACGTATAGCTGTGAAGATCGAGGGCAATGAAATATTTTCTTTGAAGTCAGAGGCTTGGTGATCCAAGAATTCAGTGAATTTGATGGAGTTGGGGATTTGCGTCTCTTATTTTTATATTTGTTTCTTTTTTTTTGATAGAACTTTTTATATTTGTTTCTTATTTTAGCTTTAATGGTCTTTATAACAAGGGGGAGTTGATTTTTTTTTTTAAAAAAATGAAACCTGCTTAATTTAAACTTTTAAAGGTTATAGATATTACATACACAAATTAGCCAAAGTTTAGGGTATTTTTATGTATTATTTTAGCCAAAAATACAATTTTTTTATTGTATCATATATTTTTTTCCTCGCCAATAAACATCCTTATTCAATTGTAGAATTTTTTTTTATAGATGTCTTTTGTTTTTATGGATTGTAGGATTTTTTTAGGTCCGAATTAAATTAACAGGAGATAATTATAGATATTCTCTTAGTATCCTGTTATAGTTGTACTTTTATTTGAATGGCGAACATTAAATATATATATCAATAATTTTTGAGTGCAAGTTTTTTTTTTATATATATTGAGAGGGTTCAAACTCTTGACAAAGAGGACTAAAGCTACAAAATTTAAAATTTGTATTGCGACAGAATTTTCATTATTTTAACCAAATAGTATAGTACTTATTTAATTGTTTTCATGAGTTTTTTTTTTCACCTTAACAATAATCCACTGGCCGTCAATCAATATCAATATTTTATAAATAATTAGTCGTAGGATTTTTTATTTTGAATGGTAACTAAACTTTATTATTCGGTAAAATCCGTTTAAAAGCTATTTAAAATACCCATATCAAGTTTTCAAAAAAATAATCAAAGTAATTTCTCAAACTCAATAAACCTCTAATTAACAAAAGCCATTTAATGCCAACATTTCATATAATCCGGAACCAATAGAATTGGATTAGCATATATAGTTTTAGTAATAAATAATAAATAAATAAACAAATAAATACAAATGTTACCCTACTGAAGCTAGACAAGCGCAAGCTCAAGGAAGGCCTAGAGAGCCAGAGACAAGACGATCTGAAGAGAAAATGGAAGTGGAGAGCCAAAAGAAACCAAAATAATTATAAAAAAAAGCTTCACAGCATTTTTTCCTTTTCACAAATGTCCCCTCATAAGTCATTCACAGCATTTTTACTTTATCAATACAGAAACCTCAGTTGCCGTTTTAATACAAACTGCAAAATGTCACTACGTAAAGTGTACATAATAAAGCAAGAATTCAGGTCATTCTACTATTGGTTTTACAAACCAAATACTTTCCCTTAAGACTGCAATGTTGAAAGGCTTTTCCTCTTTTCGTTAATAAATTTAATTTCACCCGGCCCAGTGAGGAGCCTGCATAGAGAAATAACTCACATTCATTAACTTCATCATAGCAAAAAAAAAAAAAAGTTTTTTAAGGGAAAATTAGAACGAAGGACCTAAAGAAAAAAATATTTATTGAAAATGACCATAAAAATTATAATTATTTAGAAAAACTAAGTATAAAAATATAAAATCAAAAATACCGAAATACCCCTATCAAAATTTATGTATTCCCCCAATATTCTCTCCCACATCTTATTTTTAAAACTAATTCAAACTTCTAAATTTCACATATTACACAAGAATTATTTAATTTTTATTTTTCACAACTTTCAAATATTACCCATTCTTCAAATTTTTTTCAAAATTAGATTTTTTTTTGTAAACCAAGAAATATTGTATGATTTTTGTTATTTTATAAAATATTTGTTTGGACCATGTTAATGATGCATGCACTAAGAAAAAGATAATACTTGAGTTTTACCTTATCCTATGTTTGAATGGAGAGAAAATTATGGAGGAAAGAAAATTAGTAGAGAAAACTTTCAAAAAATAATAAATTTCTTTACCATTTATATAAGTTTTGAAACATAGTACTCATTTTTCTCTCATTTTTTTTCCTCACTTTTCTCCCCATCTATTGCTAGGAATCAGGGCAGACCCTTCAAGGGCCAGGGCCCTAAAAGGGCTAGCCCATTGAAGCTTGACTTAAGAAAAACACATGTTTTTCAAAGCCCGGCTCGAGAGCGACAAGGCCGGGGCCGGCCCTACACAGCCAAAAGCATTTTAAATATTTTTTTCAATATTTTTAAAGAAACAAAATTAGTAAATTACAATAATTAAAATCTTAATTTAACGCATAAATTGTGTCAACATAAAGTCTAACTTTTACAAAGTATGCATTGTGTAACATAAAGTATGAATTGTGTCAACATAAAATGTTATGCCAAATCGAGAACTTGAGATGAAGATTTGATGGAAGAGATGGCCATATTTCATATGGGTTCCCACTTCCCAGTCGCATTATGACACCCACATTTCATATCGCAACTCACATGCTTGCAGTGTGGTGTCCGTTGTCACTCATCTCGTCAATCTGTGTGAGTGTGTGATCATGTCTGGTGTGGACGTGTGGTGTGAGTATGTGTGTTCAATGTTCACTGTTGTCTTGTTGGGTAATGACCTATTGGTTAGAGTTTTGACTCAAAACTAATTATACAAAGTATAAAATAAATAAAAAGAGGGCCTAAAAAGGCCAGCTCTTTTAAGCCCGAGGCCCTATCGGGTTGGCCTTTATAGGTTTGATTCCATTTTTAATCTCTAAAATACAAGCCCGACCCTCACCTTAAATGGGCTTAAAAGGGCTGACCCGACAAGCTCGACTCGTTTTTCCAGCTCTATCCCCATCCAACTATAACTTTAAAGTTGAGAATAACAACTAAAGAGCGATCAAGTTTTTATAGAAGCTGGATTTTAAGGACACAGTGAATATGTCGAAGATAATGGCTGTGGTCCCCTCGGCTCAAATGATTGAAATTTCTGGTTCTGACGAGTAAAGCTTACTCATCATATCATATGCCTATGCCTAATCCCAGGTAGCCCAGTTTCTTATTGTGGATACAAGTAGTTCTATGATATATTATGACCGTTACAAAACAATGTTGGGATATGCGTTAGACATTATTATCGGACCACGAAAGATTTTTCTCTCTTCATCAATTGTCATTTATCTTGTGATGGTAATAATTATGTTTTTTTTTAGCCAGTAGTAATAGTAATGCGATAGAGATTATTAATATATTTTGTTAAATGCGGGTCTTTGAAGTCAGAGGCGTACGGTAAACGAATTTGATGGAGTTGGGATTGCGTATCATATTATTATATTTGTTTCTTATTTTAGCTTTAATGATATTTTTAACGACGGGGAGCTGAGTTTTAAAATATGAAACCTGCTTAATTAATTCAAACTTTTAAAGGTTATAGATATTTATACACATTTGACCCAAAGTTTGGGTAATTTTATGCATTATTTTAGCCAAACTTACAATTTTTTATTGTACTATATATTTTTCTCGCCAATAAACATCCTCATCTTCAATTGAAGGATTCTTAGCTCCACTTAAATAACAGGAGATAATTATGGATATTTTCTTATATCATGTTATAGTTGTAATTTTATTTGAATGGTGAACATTAAATATATCAATAATTTTTCTAAGTTTTTTTTATAGGGCACAGGTGTTAAAGTACACGTGAGTTTTTCAAAAGTGCGTCCAACATCAAGTTTTTTTTTTATGCAACAGTGACTATGTGGTTGCAAAAATGAGCCAAAAATATACATTGACAGTTAAATTTGACTTTTTTTTCCTCACTTCTAAGGCTTATGTGAATGCTGACTTAACTAAAGTTCTAGCTTAGGTGTTAGTAGATAAAAAGAAAAAATAAAAGTAAGCAATATCTACCCACTGATGTTCATTTATTATTTATGAATCACTCCAACGTAATAGTTCTCTATGTCTAGCTTTAAATAAGTTGAATATTTTTTATTCTTAGAAAATGATAGATTAATACCAGTGGGTTGATGTCAATTTTTTTTTCTTTTTATTCACCACACCTAGTTTAAAACTTTAGTTAAGTCATCATCTACATAAGTTTTAAGAGAGAAAAAAGTCAAACTTAACAGTCAATGTATATTTTTACCTCACTTTTATATCCACGTAGTCACTAACGCACCCAAAAAGAGTCCTTGGTGTTGGGCACACTTTAAAAATCACCTATATATTGCACTTTTACCCTTTTTGATGTATAGAGAGGGTTCAAATTTTCAAATTCTTGACTAAGAGGACCAAACCAAAAGAGAGAATTAGAGTGGAAAACCCCCTGTGCGCCCCCGGGGGATGCAGAAAACTCAGTTGCCATTTTAGTGCAAACTGCAAAATGTCGTCAGTACTTACTGTGTACATAATAAAGCAAGAATTCAGGGTATTCTACTATTGATTTTATAAACCAAATGCTTTCCCCTAAGACTGTAACGTTGAGAGGCCTTTCCTATTGGTTAATTAAAACCACGCTTTTTAATTTCACAGGGCCCAAAGAGGAGCCTGTTTAGAGAAATAATTCACATCCATTGACTTCTTCATAGCCAAAAAAAAGTGTTTGTTTATAGAAATAGTTCATATTCCATGTATACATTCGTTTTTGTATTATATATAAGCATTTTAGTCTGAGGAAATCTCGGTTTGAAGAGATTGATTGAATTTTTTTATTACACCTTTCATGAAAATATATAAACAATTTAAAATATCGTATGTGTGTTGACTATTTCTAGTCTTCTCGATATATATGCAGCTGCCTCTACACTCTATAGCCCCATAAGAATCTCGCACCTCTACTTTGATGTTCGAGTTTATGTTTTGGGAAAATCTCAGAAAAAGACCATCGAATTGTATAAAGGCCTATTTAGAGTTGTGAAATCTGCAAATTTCAAATCAGTCATTTAGGAGGAATCTGGAATTTTTGAATCTTGAAATTTTGTGAAATTATGTAAATGCCCCTGCATTTTCACAACAACAGTATCTCAATTCACAGTAACTCATAGCTTGAATACATATTACCTAAATGCCTCTATTGGTGTGAATTGAGATATTCTTGTTATAAATTAAGATACTATTGTTGTAAAAAATCCAGGACCTTTTACATAATTTCACAAAATTTAAAATTCAAAAATTCCAGATTCCTCTCAAATGACTGATTTGGAATTTGCAGATTTCGTGGCACTGAATTATCCTTTACACATTTTGATGGTCTCTTTTTGGGATTTTCCCTTACATTTATAAAGTTTCAGAAAAACAAAATGGGTTGTCACCTGAGCTGTATATTTTGAACTGGAAAAACCAAGTCCTAATACTAGCTAGGAGGATAACATTGAAACAAGGCCAATGATGGCTCTATATATAAATCGTCCTTTATAATTTTTTGGTTGGGGTGTTGGTAGGAAGAATGAACTTTTTGCTTGATAGGGTTTAAAGGTCATGGTCTTTATGGTTGTAGTTAATAGCTTAACCCATTTTTAACATGTGGCCTACATTTATAAGGAGACACAGTGTGGTTAGTAGATATACAAATCAAAACTCTTTTGATATAGATTTTATTTCTCTTTCTTTTCGGTGAAAATATGTAAAATTTTAAATATAAAGTAATTGCATATATTCTTGAAATGAAAGGGTATGGTGTACTACATGTGAATGGATTAGGTTTAATTCACCTTTTTATTAAAATATTCTGTTAGTCGAATTAATCATAATGATAAATATGAAGTTAAACCAATGTTCCAATGCTTTCTTATAATACCCCAATCATATGTTTTTGGAAGGACTATATTCTCATACACAATTCAACTACCAAATGTGAATTGATCTGCTTCCCATGTATTTTTGTATTCCATTTATTTGTTTTATTTTTATATTTTTATTATACTTAGAATTTGATATCTTTTGA
>JBAGKO010005310.1:0-11911 GCA_037177275.1 Acacia concinna | reverse complement strand
TAGATTATATTCTCTCCATTCTAAATTATAAGAGATAACTGTCACTCTATGTCCATCCTGAAATATAAAAAATATTTGAAAAATATATTGTGTTTTGATTTTTTTTTTTTTCAGTTTTGCCTTTAGTTTATACTTATGTATTAATACTTATATTGACCATAAAAATTATCATTTTCTAGGAGAGAAGAGACGAGGAGGGGGAGAGAGAAGTTAATTTTAATAAGGATATTCTCTCTTTTATTCTATATCTCTTCATTATATTAATAAAAGTATTTTAAGAAAAATTAAATGAATAAAAATTCTAACATACTTATTGTTCTTAATACCTTGAATAAAAAATTCAGTTAAATGTCTTTTATAATTTGGGCTAGAAGGATTAGTCTTTTGTAAAGTTTTGAGGCAATTATTATAGGCTTAGAATGTGAGTATACACTAGATGTTTGATTTTCACTCCCACAACATGGGGAACTAACCAGGGACAAGGTGTGTGTTACTATATTGTGGGATTATAACTTTAGGTGACGCGTGCTTGGTGTATATATTATGATTTTTATAATAGGGTGAAATAAAAAATTGTTAAGAAAACATGTGCAGTATGAAATTGAGGTTGAACAAGACAATTGAATGAAATTAAAATCATTAAACCACATTTGATTTTTTTCTTAAAAAAAAGTTTTTCGTAATTTAACATGTAACTACTGCCTCAGCTCCCCAGTATAACAACTTCTAGATAAATTATTTAACTCATAATATAAATCACTTGAAGTGTAATTACAATTGAATTGTTAATTTTGCCACTTGTTATTAATAATGGTTAAATGTTACTTTTTGAATCATCAAGAATACAATGTTATTGACTATGTGGAGAGAGTACCAAATGGCTGGTTTACAGATCTGATAGGTCACCTTTATTCACATATCTAACTAGTGTTTTAAGAAATAACACATAATCGACATATAAAGGATGAGTATAGTATATGAATTCATATTGCCCTCGCCTAAAGTAAGGGACCAATGTCACGGGATCTTTTAATTGTAACTCGTATTAATGCTACATTCATTATTCATTTAATTTTAAGTTTTTCGATATAATTTGATAAAAAAAAATCAGTTAGATAAATAAGTGAAATAATTCCAAAAAAATTATATATTTGTTATTACATAAGTAATAAAGTTAAGTGAATCATGGAGAGCTTTCAGCAAAAGTAACAGTAAATGTCGAAGATGATGAGTAAGTATGATGCCACAGTTATAAGGTAAAACACGAAGCGATAAAAAATAAAAGGCAAATGTTGAAGATAGTATAAATAATAATATGTTTAATATGGGACAAAAAAGTGTGTGAAGGTGGGAAAATAATATGGCAAATCTCTGTTTTTAAATTATTAAACATTAAACCCCTCTTTTCATGAATAGAGCACGTGACGAGGCAGAATTGTTGAATCTGATGCTTCAAAGAGTGCCGTTCAAGAGAAGATATTGAAATTCCGGGCATTACTTGTGGTTAAGTATAAAACTGGAAGCATATATGCCATTTTTTACGAGATATATTAATGAGGAAAGTTAAGACGCATTAAGTAATTAATTACTAGATTACAGGATACGTAGGATCTTCACAAAGTCCAATTCATGATACGTGTCAAGTTTGACTTTTGAACCCAATCAACCAAGCTCATTTGCAAATTCTTTGCATTTTTTTTGTCAAAGCAAATTAAGTATAGTTGAGGCTTGTACTTAATATTATATCGAAATGGTTTAAGCCATTTTGGGGTAGAACTTAATTAAATCTAACTTTATTCTTAATCAACTCTAATGAGTTTATATTGGACATTTTTCATATTGGTCTAACAAACAATAGATGAAGAGGGATTCACATGGAAGCTAAGGAGAAAGAAAATCGAAGAGGGAGAGACGAGGAGAGAGCCAGAGGGACTGGATTCACGGAGAGAGAGAGAGACAATCAAGAGCTTTGAGAAATTAGAATTCATGTGAGACCATCGTAGTGAATAGTAGTATATAAATATGAGAGAGAGAGAGAGAGAATCAAGAGCTTTGAGAAATTAGAATTCATGTAAGACCATCCTAGTGAATAGTAGTATATAAATATGAAATGTCTCTTTAAATAATATAATCTACTAATCTATCTTCATCATAATAAACATCTTAAATATAACTTAAGTCACCAAACTTAATTTAAATATCACTAAGTAGTACTACCCCTGGTCCTAAATATAAGACTCACTTGACTTTTTCTAAAAAAGTCAATTATATTACTTTAAAATATTAAAATTATTATTTTTCTTCAAACTATTTTGTCTAACTTATAAAGTGATATATCATATAATGATACACTACATATGATAAGATTAAATAACTTATTTAACTTCCTTATTGCTTGTTTGAAATAACTTATTTAGGGGTAATAAAATCTTATTTGCGGAATACGAAGTAAGTATATAAGATGAATCTTTATCATATTTTATACATAAGATCTTATTTGGCCTAAAAAGAGTCAATTGGATCTTATAATAAAGACCGAAGATAGTATTGATTACTCCCTCCAATCCTTTTTATAACAAACACTCTCTTTCATAGGGGTGATCTTAAAATATAAGGGAAAAATCCTATTTATCTAAAATTTTAAATTAGTCTTTCAATTTTTAATATCATTAAATATATGTCACTCATAATCTCTCTGTAATAAGTTTTCATCAACTATTTATCATGTACACTCTTTTTAAAGAAGCAGATCGCGTATAAGTCAATTTTAATTTATTATCACATATATGATAAAGAATTAATCAACTCATTAAATGTCTTAAATTAATAATTCTTTTTTAATTTACCCTTGTTAAAATTGATCTCTCTCATCATTTACAAATCATTCGTAACTTTTTTTTCCTGATCCTTCTAAGTTTTCCAACATGTATTAAATAAGAATAAAATTGAAAAACAACACTCCTTCCGATTTTAATTATAAGAGCCCGTTGAATTTTGAGAGAATTTTAGAAAAAGACCTCCCCAAATTCCAAAACCCCAAAAGGGATATTAACATTTTAAAAAGACACTAAAGTACCATGGACTAAATTTGGGTTTTGAAATTCGCTGAAATGAAATATAGTTATTTTCACAAGATGAGTAATGGTTTTCACAAAAAGAGTAATGGATTTCGCTAATATGTGTTAGTCTGTGTTAATCACTTTCTCTCCCCTTCAAAATTCGCTGATGTGAACAATAATGCATTTTCACCATTTGAGTAATGATTTTCATAAGAAAAGTAATGGTTTTCGCTATTTTGTGCTAATCACTTTCTCTCTCCCCTCCTCTTATGGCATTGTCCATCTGACACGGACACTAACACTGTTCATCTGACAGAGGAGAGAGAGAAATCTACCCGTGACGTGAACAGTGTCATATTTTCACCATTTGAGTAATGGTTTTCACCAAAAGAGTAATGGTTTTTGCTACTTCATGCTGGTCACTATTCATGTCAGTAAAATTTCAAAACCCCAATTTGGTTCATGGTACCTTAGTGTCTTTTTGAAATGTTAACATCCCTTTTGGGGTTTTTAAATTTGGGGAGGTATTTTTCTGGAATTCTCCCTAATTTCTTTAGTGTTCAAAAATTCTTTATCTAGTTAGCTCTTGATAGTATTTTTCAATTAGGAAAATACCTTGTTTCGTCATTAATTTCAAAGTGATCGAAAGCAATGAAATGCTACAAAATTATACAGCAACATATATCTACTCCCATATTTTATATTTGTGTTCCCACACCAAGCAAACCCGACCAAACGAGGCATGCATATGAAAGTACCAAGAAGCTAACCAAGGAAAGGAAACCACAAATCAGAACAAAAATCATTGTATATATCCGAACAAGGTTCCAGCAGTGATTCAATTAACAATAACATAGTATCTTTCATCACTATATTTTAATGATTTTATGTGGGATCCAATTTATTCTGCGCCATTTTCAGTGCTTTAATTTAGTAAACTGTAGAACCCTGAATTACTTCAATAAGTAACCTAGTTTGATTGGTCTGTCGTGGATTGACTAATAATTTCTTTTTTGTAGAAACATAGAATGTTGATCGCCCAAAAGGAAAAGAAGGGAGAAATAAGGTTCCCCATTCAGTGCTATGATGAGTAATTAATTTCTCATTGTAACGAGATCTCAACCATTTAGATTTTAATCTAAGCAATCAAAATTTATAATTTATAATTTTTTTAAATAATAAATTCATTTTCATGAAATGTGATAGTTATAAGATTATCTTTATTTTTAATTTTGCATATAATAAAATAAACATTTATTTTAAATAAAATAATTAAATTAAATTAAATATGGATCGTCCAAATCCAATCTAATAATGAAATGGAGTAATGAACATAGTTTTATGATGAGCATTTTATTAACTCCCAAGAGATCAGTTGTGGACTTATGGCTTCCCAAGCCTTCATATTTTTGTCTTTAGTCCTTAAACTCATACCCATAAAAGAAAATCGCCTTCTATTTTTGGGGAAGACAGTTTGTACGTAGTAGCCCAAATCACCTTGAAAAGCATATTTTTGGGGTTTTATAGCAATGAAAAGCATGCACACAAGGTCTAACTATGGTTTCACATGAATTGAAACCTTAGCTCCTAAAGCAACAGTCGCAAGATCAAAGTGGCCAAAACGAATCGCTCAAACTTGTATAGGAGACCCTGGGAAATTGGAAAGCAAATATTGAAATCAGTGACTAGTGTTTGGAAATTAGAACCTACTTTGTAGGAGAATCGCATGAAGACTCACACTCTCACTCATCCAACGGCTCTATTTTTTAAGGGTTTGGAATTAGGAGTTTGGGACCAACTTTGTCGCCTATGGGAGACCGACTTCTAGAAGTCTCAACTCTTATACCCTCACTTGTCCATGGCTAAATTTTTTTAGAGTTTGGAATTGGAATATACTTTGCGGGATTTCGTTTACCTTCTTCTTTGCTAAGATATTTTGAGCTTGAGCACTTTACATGGAAGATAACATTAAACTTGAAATAAATAATGAGAAGCTTTATTTGAATTAACCTCAATTTAAATGGCCCCCCAGAGTTCAAAACCGACAAATAATAAAGAGGAGATCATACCTAAGAGATGTAGTCGTGACTTCTTAGGCCTTATTGCCTTTGGTCCACTGACTCACACTCAGAAGAATATCGAATTCCATGATCTTCTTTTTCCTTTTCTTTTTTATAGAAAAAAGTTTAGGTGAGTTGGGTCTCTAGGGCTCATCAGGGCCAGGGTATGTCTCCAGGCTCAGAGCGCTTATAGAGGTACTTACATATTACCCACTAACAAGGTCCTCACATTGATAGCAGGATTTGAACTCATGACCTTGTAAGTTATTAGCCAACTCCTTACCAACTAGATCAACTTTCGTTGGCCGAATTCTATAATATGTGACAAGAATGGCATTAGGGTGGGAGAAGTGTTTGTACATAGTAACCTAAATCACAAAATTTGCTTAGACCATACCCAAACGTACCAAACCTTGCTCAGGAGAGGTTTGACACTCTTGGGCAAGATGCAAGCAAGTCATAAATGTTTGGGCAATCCTAGCACGGTTCATATTGCATCAAGACTTGCCCAAGCTCGTCTCAATCAATGCCTCCAACTTTTTGACATGATCACTGTAACATCCTTAATTTTGGGTTTAAAGTTGGTTGTAGTTTAATTTTATTTAGTCAAGAGTTAAATTAAAAAAAAGATCAAGTTCAAAACAATAAAAATTTGTTCAATAAATTAGTCAATGACATAAAATAATACAAATAAAATACCTTAATAAAATAATACATAGATATGTGTGTAAACTTATCTTATCGTTGAGAAAAAAAATAAATAATAAATAAAATAAAAAATCTTACTGTTAAAATATTATTACAGCTATTATTATTTTATTATTGCTTTTTACTATTATTTTAATAAGAGTCAAAACCTTAGACTCACCCATATATAAATCTCATTACTGTTCAATCCACCCCCTTCTCAAAACCTAGACCTCGGCGTTCCACACAGACTCCACGGACGGAGGTTCTCTTCTTCTTCTCTCATTCATTTCTTTGTTCACCCATATCTATCGCACACCATATAATCTTATTAAACATCATTATTTACTATTCTTTCATTTTTCCATTTGTCTTATCTTGTCATAGCTTTTTCTTCTTCTCTAGGCGTGGTTACAATCATTCACCTATGGCTCACTTTTTACCTCTCATTTATTTTAGCTGTGTGCGTGCGCACGTATCCATTAAAAAAAAACAAACAAACCCATCTCCCTCCCTCAACATGGTAAACCACCCCCCCCCCACACACACACTCTTTATTTTATTAAACCATCATCATGAACCCCACTATGTTGAAACTTTTGCCTTCTACTTGATTAATTATTATTATTCATTTAATATTTTTTTCTTCACCATTTTGTTGTCAACTATAATACATGGCCTGTCTGAGATAAAAAAAATTTTTTTTGTCGCGTCCTTTATTACAATTAAAGGGGACGCATGTATATGTCTGTTTTTTAAAAAAAGACGCTAGCTTTCAACGTCTCCCGCATAGACGACTGCTTGAAAGTAGATGTAGAAAGGGTTTTAAAACAGACGTTAAAAGGCCTTTTTTCTAGTAGTGCCGCTTTATTTTTGTTAAGGTAAAAATTTATCCCGGAAGTTTTAAATCCTTTAATTTTGTTCGTTAGCTGATCAAATATATTGCACTACTAGTGCATATGTTATTCAATTTATTTTTGTTAATGTGAAAATTTGTCTCAGAAGTCCATTTGTCATTTAATGCATCTTTTTTAAAAGTTAGATTTAAAAGCTTCGATACAAATTTTCACTTTAACAAAAATACAGTGGATGACATGTGAACTGCTAGTTTAACAAATTGGTCAACTAATGACGGGCAAAATTGCCCCACTTCTAAAACTTTCAAGGTAAAATCATCGCTTATGAAACTTTCAAGATAAAATTGTCCCTAGTACAAAAATTCCAAGACCATTTTGCCCTATAAATAATGAAGTCTGGATCTTTGTTATAAAATGTAGGTAGATAACATAGAGAAGGATTAGATGGACCCCACTAAGTGTCCTACACATTTCTCTCTCTCTCTACTTTTTGTGGCAGAGATTATGCGCGTGCCTGTTCTTGTAATTAGATCGATGCTTCAATTGTTCTGTGTGAGACTATCAATAATATAATTTTCATGTGTTGTGTTTGGTTTGGTGTGATAATAAATATATAAACAGTGTTACATATTCATTTGGTGCTGTTTTGACCATTAGTCAAATATATGGGTATAACATATAAAAAAATTTGACTTCAAATAGAATTTTGGTTTTCACATCCACACCTAAATATGAGTATATTGACTACCCCTTTATTTTACCTAAATTACATAGATATCCCTTCGATTTTGAAAACATTTATAGATTTTCCTTAAAATTAAAATACATGTTACAAACACCTCACTTACTTATTTAAGATTTAATTTCCATTTACCCAACTGTTAGTTGACCGTTAAGTTTTACTATTAAACATTTTAGTTGATCAAAATACCCTTCTTTCAACGAATGAATAAACAATTATATTTTCCTAAAAAGAATTTTTTATACAAACAAAACATAATTCTCATACATATATGTTCAAAATTTCCAATAAATTTTAAAATTTATTAATTTTTATTATATTATTAAAGTTTAAAATTTAAATTTTTTATCATATTTATTGAAACTTAGTTATTTAGTATTCTTTTAAACGACTAAAAAAAATATTTCTCTTTTTTTTTTGCCACGACACTATGATTAAAAATATATTTGAAAGATGTATTTTTATTCACCATATGTCATTAAAAATATAAATTTGAGATATTATATAACTTATATTAATTTAATATTAATTTCTTAAATAAATTCTTTACGCAAATATTTATAAACAATTTTATTTAAGTATGCATCTAGTAAAAGAATTAATCATATTTTTAATTAAGTTTTCTTTGTCTGCATTAATTACATTAATTAAGTCTTTATCTCAATAAAAAGAAAATATTTAATGGATAACTATTTACAAAAATAAAAAATAAATTAAGAAAAGACATTATTTAAGCAATTGTTCTAAAAATTTCAAATCAGTAATGATTAAGGGTGAATTAGTAAATAAAATCTATTTTAATATAAATTTTAAGTAAAAATAAAAAATCTTTAACAGAGTTAACAGTGTGGATTTAAGTGTATGTTTTTAAAATATAAGGAAAGTCCGTGTAATTAAGGCAAAAAGCAGGGGTGGTTAGAGTATTTTACTCTATAATTTATAATGAATAATTATGTTAAATTTCTTATTTGATAAAGTAAATGGTGACAATGTTTAAATATTTCATAGTTTATTGTATATAATCCTATACTAGAAATCTATTTTTTATATTAATATTTTTATTAATAATATTGGTTAGATCTATATATCTTCTATAATACTCGTAGTAACAACTTTAAAAACCGTTTCGTGAGCAATAATTTTTCGAAAAAATAGTTGTGTTTATATTAATGCATTAGTATATTCCGTTTACTTTGACATTAATAAATATCAGTATCCATATTTATCACCGTATTTTGACTATCATAATTATTTATTTCTCTCTTTTATAACTTAATATCGATATTTTATATTTTATATCTATCAATAATTAGTTGGCTAATATGATTTAAGGAGTTATCATAATAATAATTTAGTCCATAAATCAATGAGTTATCATATTCATGATTCAAACTAAATACGTAAGAATCTTAATTTCTAAGAAATATAGTTGGCCCAAATTATAGTAATGGCTATACATATTAATACCTTCAATGTATTTTGTTTTCTATTCTTTGTCTCATTGTTAGTGATCTCAATTTTTTATTCCCAATATGATGGCAAGTCGGCTATAAAATTTTTTTTACATACTTTAAATGACGTAAAAGCACTCCTAAAAAAACTAAACAAACCAATATAGAATATATATTCTTTGATGTGCTCACCAATGGTACCGCGTAAAGAGGTCTAACAATCGAACAAAACCATTATTGGCACAAGATGTTGGAGCCCATGAAGAAGCCGATGAACAACTACGTACATGACGCATCTCAAGTTTGTGGTCACCACTTCCGCACATTAAACACAATGCTATATAAACATTAATTAGGATGAAAGCCACTCATAATAATTGAGTTGTCAGTAATAGCCTGACTCATCTCAAACTTTGTGCTTGATCGAATTAAGTTATTTTGGTGACTTTGCGCTTAACAAATTAAAATATAAGGCCATATTATCTGTAATTATCATTTGGGATTGTTCCCTTATATCTTTTGGCTTAAGATTCGACCTCTTTTTTTAGTACAGCACGATCATTTCTCACAACGTAGAGACGGTTATTTCACATTATGCTCGAAAAGCTCAATATATGCTTCCATCAAATGATCTAGACAAGAACTAATCATTATTGATAAAGCAACAAGGATCTATGGACGATGAGGAAGTAAGAAAATTTAATTGTGACTCTTCATGAACCTAAGAAACATTAATTAATCGATGTTAAGGCTAGTACTTTTAGGGTAAAGTGTTTATGAAATTATTAAATTTTGAGACCTAGTTAATAATATTTAAGGTTTTTCTTTTGTTTCAATGAAATACTTGAAAGTGATTTATTAATAAGATTTGAGGAGTAATGTACATTCTCCAGGAAAATTATATGTACACAAAGTAAAATACCTAGCCTTTACTATGCGGGACTGGTAGGTGGTAGATAAAGCATTGCGAGATGTTGTACGAGACACTGTATCAGCCACATGCATATATATATATATATATATATGCTAACATCTAGTTATTTGGTATTTACATGTTTAAGTAGAATACCTAGCCATAACAAGTTCAATTGGGTGTTTTGCAGTCTTGATTTTATATAAATGAGAGTTGGAAGAAGTTTGTTCACTATAGGGCCGGGTGGACACTGTGCTCATCACACGGTATTTTGTTACCAGAAAATTTTTGAGATATCCCCCCCCCCCCCCCTACTGATAAATCCAACGTTCCTAACACGATATAGAGTTAAAGACGACGACTGGAGAGAATTTAACCTCTCGCGTTGCGAAGAGTTATTCACTGTAATATTTATTCGAATGGAATTATCTGCTATGTCGATTTGGGTTAGGTTCTCCAAGTAGGTGCTTCATTTTTGCTAAAAAACTGAGCGTTTTTTTCACTAAATATAGGTATATGCTATTGGAAGCAATCCTATTTAAGATACCGTCGCCATTAAATTGGAATGCCTCTTATAGTAGGGATTTGAACCTCAGTCACCACATGGTTAGAGACTAACTTCTTCCTCCAGACTCAACCCTCGTGGGAGTGGCTTCCCTCCCTAGCACCATTGGTCCCTGGCGCACTAACGACAGTGCGTTTAGGGAGGGAGGGAGGGAAGGAGTGGGTTCTTTTTTTTTTTATTTTAATATATTTAACTCTTTAAATTTTTTTTTCAGTCGCATCAAGTATCATAAAATAATTTTTTGTGTATCCTTAAGTAATTTTTTAGTAACACTCAGTATCATAAAATAATTTTTTGCATAGTCTGTGACATAAAATAATTTTTCAGTGGCACCTAGCATCGGGCAAGCTACACCTATAAGTATTTTTTCAGTAACTTTAAGTTTCTTAAATTAAGTTTTTTTTTTGCCAACCTTAAATTAAGTTTTTCATTTATATATATTGCGTGTCAGTGAAAAAATACTTCATAGTGCAGGTTTTCAGATGTTGAGTGCTATTGAAAAAATATTTTATGTCAGATACTGTTTTATAATATCTTAAATTTAGAGTGTTAGTTGCAAGTAGAAAAATATTTTACTGTACTAGATACAAAAAATATATTTTATGATATTGGGTGCCACTGAAAAAATACTTTAGAGTACTAAATGTGTGTTTTTTTAAAAAAAAATACTCTCTTCCATCTTAAATATAAAATCCAATTATTGTTTTAGAGAAATTAAGGAAGGTAAATAAGTTATTTAACCATATCATAAGTTAAAAAAATAGTTTTAAGAAAACATCAAATTTAAATATTTTAAAGTTGCAACTAACACTCTAAACTTAAGATATTGTAAAATAGTCTCTGACAAATTTAAATGTTTTCAATAGCACCCAACATCTAAAAAGCTGCACTATGAAATATTTTTTCACTGACACGCAATATGTATAAATGAAAAACTTAATTTAAGAAACCCAAAGTTACTAAAAAAATACTTATAGGTGCATTTTGCTAGATGCTAGGTGCCATTGAAAAATTATTTTATGTCACAGACTATAAAAAAAATTATTTTATGATACTGGGTGTTACTAAAAAAATACTTAAAGACACACAAAAAATTATTTTATGATATTCTGTGTGACTGAAAAAATAATTTAAAGAGTTAAATATATTAAAAAAAAGAAGGGAAAATTGAGTTTTAGTCCCGACCAAGAGATTATACGACAAAATGGTCCCGCAAAATCGCGTAATTGCAAAAAAGTCCCATGGGACTTTTCTATAATTAATTACCTTAATAAAATAATATTTCTCTTTCTCCCCTCTAACATGACAACTAACGCGCGTCAGTCAACTCCCTCTCCTCTCTCTCTCTCCCCCCTCCCCCTTATTGACAACTTTATCTAGCCCTATTGACAACTTCGTCTGTTTCCATTGACAACTTTAGGTGGCTCTATTGACAACTATAGCGCACTCTCTCTCTCTCTCCCATTGACAAGTTCATGTGGCCCTATAGACAACTTCGACTGTTTCCATTGACAACTTCAGGGGGAGAGAGTGCGCTATAGTTGTCAATAGGGCCACCCGAAGTTGTCAATGTAAAC
>JBAGKO010005309.1:0-26709 GCA_037177275.1 Acacia concinna | reverse complement strand
AGAATTATGAAAATAGTTTTCCTTGAAAATCCATAAAGGACTATTTAGTAGGATTTTGGAAAACGTTATGTTAGGTTGCGAATTACCTACAATGACCATAATTATTATTTGGAAAATAAAGGTACCTTCGGAAACAAAAGGAAAACAAAAGAAAAACAAAAGTTTTAATTTTTACGTATTTCCACGTGTAGCAATACTCTAAGGGACGTTAAGTGACCTAAAGACGGTCTATAGTTAAGATGTTACATTTTGCAATTTCAAATCAGCAAAAATGATTCCCAGCAGTTGCAAAACACCTTTTCTTCCAAGAGAGTTACAACTTAATTCGTTGCTATTTACACAAGAAACACAATTGCAGCAGCGAAACAATCGTAACAGCGAAATTAGATTTTCCCAACATCCAATTGCCAACAATGCTTTGACTTCACCAAGTCGTCAGAGTAGCAACAATTGTCTTTTATATTAGATTCACATCAGTGACAGCACGTACATGTCAAAGAGGCAAACAAAATCTTCATAGCCCTCAAGTTCTAGCTTAATTACCAAGTGTCCCAGAAGCAAGAATTTTTTTTTTCATACGTTTTCTTTTCCACAAGCAAGCTAAAAATACAAACCAAAGCAGAAAAGTTTGTTTAGCTTTTCCAAAAATTTTCTTTCAATGAAAACAAAAACTAAAAACAAATATTCCTATCCTACACAAGCTATACCCCGATCAAAATGATATTTGACACTCAATTACCAATAAGCTAGGCTCCCTAGCAACAACGCTAAATTTGAAGAGCCATGTCGTGGGGCTATCAAATAAAAATAAGCTAAATGCACCATAGGACAACTAACCTAAGTCGATATCTACGTGGAGCCTATATTTAATTCCTAAGTAATCTAGTATAAATAACAAATTAACTAAGGAGTATAGGATATATGTTTCATCTAACTAATTAAACTAAAAGAGCTAATTGTTTATGAATTTTCCAATGTATAAAATGAGTATGTGAGTGTGTGTAAACGCAAGAAATGAATGTCCTAGGTGAATGATTCCACTAACCTTCCTTATACAATTTTAATATTGAGTTCTTCCCTTAACAAAGCACTAATCAATACTCCTAACTTCTCAATTTAATCTAAACTTAGAGTCAATTGATCAATTAGGAATATCTTGAAGTGCTTAGCTCATGTTAGATTCATAAGAGATCCTCTCTACCTCCAATTAATTCTTAGAAACCTAGCAACAATTGATTTCAAGAGAATAAAGGAAAGCAATTGAATAACAAGAGAGTGCTATAGTCCAATTACAATCCAAGAGTACAAATCTAACACAAGAATCATCATCCAAACTACAATCAACCAATTATAATCCTCAGAAATACACGTAAATCATGAATTCTAAAAATCCATAATTACAATTTGCATATATAGTGAGTGGAAGATGAAATTAAGAAACAAAGAACTCCCCTAGTAGCTCAAGGACTCTGGTTAGCGTCCTCATTACATTTGGACAGAATGATTTAGCCACTCATGGTAGAAACTCCAACCAAGACGCAACTAGAACCTCCTTGGGCCATGGCAACAACTTCATATGGAAGAATTGCAGGATTAATTGGTGGAAATTAAAGTGGAAGGAGAAGAAATAATCTGGACAGAGTTTTTAGTGGAGCTGATGGAGGGATTGAGATAGATGAGAAAGAAAGAAAGAATGATGAGGTAGAGATCACCATGAATGAGAATGGGTCTGGATGAGAGAGATCGCCCTTTTCCTCCTGGAGTCTGAATCAATTAATTGATACATGAATAGCGATGCTAGGGGAGTGTTTGGGAGCTGCAGAATTTGCTAGGATCAATGGCCAAAATTATGTTGCAATATCAACTTGCCAAACAATGCCTAGTGTGATTTATTAGAAATAAATATGCACTTGTGCATTTCCTCTTTTGCCCCTCAGTAATCCAAGTGCACCACTCCATCACCTACACATTCAAATGCACAAGGGTAATATCATATGTTCCTAATTAAAGAATGATAGGAATAAAAATATTATTCAAAACATCACAATTTAACCAATTAAATTCCCAAAATACCTTTACACTCAAATATAACATTATACCCCAAATACTCAATCAAATCCCACAAAAGGCTAAGATTAATCATGAAAATATATGTAAATATTTAGCTCTATCAAATTCCCCCACACTTAGCTTTTGCACTCCTGGGCAAAACATTGCAAACCAAGAACAAAAATATGAATGAATAGGCATATGCAAGCATCAAGAACCACAACTGATAAACATGTCTTATCACTTATCTCCAATCCATGTTCACACCACAAGCTAAAAGAACCAAGCAATGATGTTAAGATTAACACAAATGAATGCAACTAAGAAACCTCACAGTTGTAAGTTTTTGCATTCAATTCACTCTATAGGTTATTTTTCACTCAATCATCCACATAACCAAGCTCTACCATATGCTTGTAATGGTTCTAAGCTCTCCACCACTAGTAGCAATGCCACAAATAGATCAATAGGACTTTTATTAGGTTGTAATGTTGGAGAGACTAATATATGGAATGGTAATATATAGGGAAGAGATAAATGGAGACAAATGAAATATCAAGAAAGAGTAAGTATAAGACCAAATGCATGCCTAAATGATAAAACAAGTACATAATAGCATCATCAAACACTTGCACATGTCACTAAATAATGGAATGCAATACATATGGACCTTTCACTTCCTTTATTCTTTTTTTCCTCTTTTGTTTTTCTTTTCCACTTTCTGTTCTTTTTCTTGTATTCTTTTCTTTCTTTCTTTCTTGGCTTTTCTCATTCTTTTTTTTTATTTGCCCCTTTACAACTTCTTTTTTTTTTTATCTCTGCATTTTTTTCCTTTGCAGATTTTTTTGTCACACTTTTTCTTAGGAAGTATTTTTTTTCTTTTCCTATATAGCATTGCACATACAAGCTTGGAAGCATATGCAAATGTCAAATAATGCAATCATGTCTTGTCTTAAGATGTAATGCAATGTACTTGATCTTAAACTATAATGAAACAATGGTTTATGAAATGAATATGCTGGGCTCAAAGGGGCTAAACAATGGAAAATCACGATAGGATTAGCTTTTTGGTTTATCTAGCTAATGAAATGAATGCCTAAATCACCTCTATCATGCCAATGCAAGTGCAATATCAAGCAAGAACCAAGACAAGTTCTAGAGAGCAATGGATTAGATGGGTGTGTCACACACATGAAATGGACAAATAAGCTCAAAATCCTTCCATCAAGGCTTTTTGCTTCCTAGTTGCATTCATCAAACATAATCAAAGCATCAATCTTAGAACTTAATGCATATGATATTCACATTTCTTTTTAACAAGCTTTAAGCCACAATCAACCAAATTGCAATTGAGATACTAAACATAATGCAATTCATCACAAAATATGGTTCTCAAGGCTTAAATTGTGCATTTTTACTAATCAAATCAGTCCAAAATTTTTCAATTTTTCCCAAACTAACTAAGAGAGTTCTTTCACATAATACTAACTCACTCCCCCACACTTATCTCTTGCATTGTCCCCAATGGAAGCCCAAACTCATGATGAACAATGAAGTTCAATCTATAACAAGAGATTCATGTGAAGAAGGAGTATAGCTACTTCCTAAAGATACAAACAAAAGGAACAAAAGACACACACAAAGCTACCTTTTCTATTAGATACACCATCCCTCATACTTGTTCTTTAACATATAATCATGTAAATCAGTCCCAAGCAATAAGAACAAGGGAAAAGAGGGATACAACCTTATCATGGAGGCTTGTAGCTAGTGTGGTACAACTGGAGGCGGTTGGCTTTAGTGTAGAAGCGTCCTCCATAGCCATCCTTCAATTTGTAAGTCTTCTTATCACACTTGGCTACCACTTCCAAAGGACCAATCCATGTCCCCTTGAATCCTTCATGTGGAGTAGAATAGTGAGGCACATAAGCCATGACGTAGTCACCAACTTCAAAGCTAGATTTTTGTGCTTAAAGCTCTTTATATGTGAGTTTACTTAGATCAACAAGGCATGGAGTGGAAGTAGTGAAGATCTTCCCAATCTTTCTTTAGGCTTCAAAGGCTTCTCTTTGCTAGGAGGTGGATGAGAGTGAATTTGGCACACCACCTTGATCGGTTTGGAAACTTGTTGCAATGCTTGAAAAATGCTCAAAGGCCTTGTAGAATGAGTCTTAACAACTCCACTATACCCTACACTATCAACACAAACAACACCTTTTTCAAGCATAGATGGGTTAGTGGAAGACTCAACAAGCATAGCATCATTAGGTAAAGTAGTATATGGTGTGGAAGAAGTGTAGTCCAATGAACTAGCACTAGAACACTTCACATCACAACCATGTGAGGGAGGGATAGAAGAATAGGGGATAGAGGGGATAGAGGGGATAGAATCAGTCACTTGTGCATTAACATGAGTCATATGTCCACTAGAAACTAATCCATGCTCAACATGATAATTATCATGGAATTCATCAATAAAATGTACATCAAGCAATAAATAGTCTTCATGTGGTTGTTTCATTGTCGCATACATATGAAATGCACAAAATGATTACCAACAGACATAGTGATAGAACATTCCTTCATTTTAATTTCAGTGTTAGCAGTTCTCATAAAAGGTCTACCCAAAATCAATGCACCCTCACTCAAACTCTCCTTAGACATGTCTAAAACATAGAAATTAGAAGGAATGAGTAATTCATTAACTTTAACTAGCACATCCTCAAGCACCCCAAGTGGATATCTAATAGTTTGTGTCACACCCCTCTTTTCATCCAAAGTTCATCAGAACAATTGAGCACGGTTCAAAAGGCAAGCGGAAATAACATAAATCGTATTGTACTAATATTTAATGCTTATGTGTATTACAATTATCCCACAGGATATTACACAACATTTACTAGTCTTAAATAAGGGTTACAAGTCATTTACGTTACAGGTCCAAAATATCCCAAAACATTCCAAAACAGACAACCAACAAAAGATTTAAAGTCTTTCTACTGCAGCCTCTAGCTATCCACATTTATCTTCTTACGCTTCGAACTACCTTCCTGTACTGTAAATTTATTTATGAAAAAGAGTGAGATTCAAAAGAATCTCAGTAGTAACAGATGGTCAATCATATAGATACAACATTACAAAATATGCCACACAATCATCATATAACAGAATTATCACAACAACATTCAATGCATAACATGCAGTTCACATATCACCATAGCTTTAGGTATATCACAAGGCCCCGAGTGATACCTATGCAATAGGCCCCAGGCATCCACTCGTGCATCATAGAACATTATATTGGCATGAGCGTCCACCCATGCAATAGGCCCCAGGCGACCACCTCGCATAATCAAAAATTTTATTAGCCTGAGCGTCCACCCATGCAATAGGCCCCGGGCGACCACCCCGCATAATCAGAATTTTTCAGACAATTCATGATGAATACAAAGGCATGTAGTGTATCTTATAACATATGAAAGACAAAGTTACTACCTGGTTGCTTCCCTTGAGCAATGTCCGATCATTTGTCTATGCTCGTGCAAGTATTAAGCTCCGGACAGCTATTGGGTCCTATAATTTAGAATTTATGGACAATAGGTTATTATTTTTTTCAATACTTACATAATCCAATTACTCAAGTTGATTGTCATTTGGGTAGTGCTTAGGCCCAATTAAGTAGCTAATATGGCCATTAAATTTGCATAGACAAAGTGCTGGCAGGATTTTTCATTCAAATTTGAAAAATCATAACTAATTCTACAAACATCCCATTTGTATGATTCAAAGCCCTATATGACCCTTGGTAAGTCTAATTTATATGAAAAATGTTCATTCCTGCAGTTATCATTCACATAATCCCATATTTCATCTTTATCTACTACTGTCACAGGACAACATCCAGAATCATTACCAAAATTCAAAAATATATATCTCCTAAAGTGCTCATCCAATTATCACAAACTACCCATTCACTCAAAGCTCATTGGGTCTACTTTATTTCTGGAAAATTTCTGAGGAATTGAAATTCATTTGGTTAGAGAAAAACATCTCACAATTAGTATCCCACAGAATAACTTCCAGATTCAATGTCCAAAATTCAAAAATCATAATTAATTCTAGGAAACTCCAATTTGACCAATTCCAAGTCCATATTAAACCTATTTAAGTGTAATTTCAAATAAAAATATATTTACATGTAACCATTTGTCACAAGTTTCCCAGAAAGTTTCCAAACCCTAACCACTCCGGATCTGATTCCAGAAATAGGGCCAACTTTGAAAAATCATATCCTTTAATCCACTTGTCCAAAAATTATTTTCTACAAATCAAATTAAATATCAACATGTCTATTTTAATTCTGTAAATTTTCATAATATTTGGATGACTTTTGGCCAGCGAAATACACCACAAAACTGAACTATCTCCAGAAAACAACAATCCAGCACCACAACCAACTAGAATCAAGAAGAGGTTTATGGTTTCGGTGATTACCTCTTGATGTCTTGCTTTCTCTCTCTAAAACAGAATTATCCAGCCCCTCTTCTCTTGATTTTTTGTATTACTAAACATGATTCCAAGGATACACAAGAGATTAGAAGAGGATCTTGAAGGATTTAAAACAAGAAGCATTGAATTTGAAGCTCAACTTACCTAGTAGCTCATGAATCTTCACCCTTCCTTCTTGCCTCCTCTTTCTCTCTCTCTCTTTTCCACTTGAACTTCCTCTCTCCCTATTCTGTTAGGGCTGCACGAAATGGCCTCTTCAAAGGTCAAAAGTTTCTTTATGTCTTGCTTATCCCATGTGCAAGAATTCATTAAACTATTCAACTTTAATTATAGCCAAATAAATTGTTTTTTCCATTTTGGTATTTTTGACTAGTAAGACCAAATCTTGGCCCTTCATTTTGCTCTCCCAATCTTACCCTTGAGATCATATTTTGTCCTCCCTTTTTATCCTTGGATGTGACACAATTTACAAGTATGCCATTACATTTTTACAATTTTTGGATTTCTGGACAGAATTTTCACCCAACTTTCAAAAATTCATATCTAATGATCTAGATGTCCAATTGAAGTGATTCCAAAGACTACGTGACCCTTAGCTAGTGTAGTTTCAGGGAAAAATAATTAATTTTCTCAACTGGAATAAAAAATTTTCCAGGAAATTCATGTTTGTACACTGCTATAAAAACTAGTGAATTTCAGTGGGCAAACTTCAAAAATTCATATCTCTTAGCATATACATACAAATCATGCAAATTACATATCAAATTAAATCTTGACATGCCTAGTTTTATACTAAAAATTTCATAATTTTTGGATATCATTAACTTAGCTAAAAGTTTTGTGTAACAAGACCACCACCAGTCCCTTTCTAGAAATAAGTCAGAACTTACTTGACCATAATTCTTATACCAAAATCCATCATTTTATTCCCCTGATTAAATATTTACAAGGTCTTTTGATTCCAAAATTTGGGGTATTACACATAAAACCACAATCAATTCATTGTGCTCAAGCGTCCTTACATTGATTATATTCTTATAACATGTGAATTATATTATGTTTACTATAAGCTAACCTTGAATGGATCCATGTGAAATTAGATACCAAAGGAAGAAAAAGAATTGTGCAATTTTGTAGCAAGAAGAAAGAAAGCTTCACAAGACTATGAATAAATGGAAATTACTTCAAGTCTTGATGAAGTTGAATATTTTGTTGAGGCAAGCTTTACACCCAAGAGGGGGTGAATTGGGTGTTACAAAAATTTCTTAAAAGCCTAAACACGAAGCGTATACTAATTCGGTCAAAATCCATGACTTACGTCTAGTTCTAAGTATCCACTGAGTTCCAATAATCTCCAAGATTTCAATAGACTCTTCTCATTACAATACATACTCGATTGACACTTAAGAGATCACATCCCCTTATAGTGTGTAATCTAAGTCCCCACTCAAACTCTCTCTACTTTGAGTATCTCAAGAATGATTTCAGAAAGAACTTATACGAATATTCTCTGTAAGAGTTGAATAATGAATACTGAAGAATGGTAGTTAGAGAATTTAAGACAACAATAAATGCAACACTATCTCAAAGAATATTTACTTGGCTCGTTGGTTATTGCTGTCTTAAATAGTCGAGTATTTATAGCTTTAGAAAATTTGTTGACCTTTGTGACTTTGTTTGTTTCCGTTGGAATATAATCATTCATTTGATTTTTGCCGTTGGGAAACAAAAAGAACTCCTTCTCTAGGTTAAGGAAATAGTTGTTGAAGCAAAGAGAATGTTGGTAAGTGAATCTTGCCTAATCCGAATATCAATAAATGCTCCTGACACATTCTTGCTTTTTGAAGATTTAAGCTTGTGTGGTATTTGAGACGTTTACAATTTGTTCTAATACATAAGAGAAGTCATTTATGAAGATTAGACTCAAATGGGTATTAACAAAACAGTTGGTAGAATCAATATGAAAATTTACGCTACGATGCTCTGTTTTCTAGAAAACTATATTTTCAAAATAACCTTAAGGTTTCATGGTTTCCTCGAGGTAACTTTCAGAATTCATAAGATATGAATATACTCAAGGTTTTTGGATCAATAAATAACATAGAATATTTATAGAAGAGTATGTCCTTGAGGATTTCATAAAATGAAATTACCTTGAGGTTTGGAATTAACCTTGAGTTTAAGCATATCAATTGGCAACCTTGAGGTTTAAACCTTAACTCAAGGTTTATATTACAAAATTGTAGTTCAGATGTATGCTTGAATCTTGAGGTATCAGGATCTTCCAATTAGTCAATTAGAGCATGTGTAAAGTGATGAAGTTAGAGGTTACCAACCTCAAGGTCAAGGACTAACCTCGAGGTTTCTTTGATAAAGGCAACACAGTAACGTTACTTGATACAAGGGAAGGTTTCAGGGAAACCTCACTGTGATGTCAAGGTTTGGTCAAACCTCGAGGTTTGCCTTACTTCCACAAGACAGCAAGGTTTCACCTAACCATGCTCTAATGGCAAGATTAGACAGAAACCTTACAGATGTAGGAAGGGGCTCGAAACCTCAAGGTTTGGGTTTAACCTTACCAATAACAAGTTTTAGGTAAACTTTGCTCCAAAGGCAAGGTTTCTTCAAAACCTTGACGCTGAGCTGAGGTGATTGAAATCTCAAGGTTTCTAGCAAACCTTTAGGTTTACAGTCAAACCTTGCTCACAGTAAGGTTTGAGCAAAACCTTTCCGTTATGGAAATGTTTGCCTTAAACTTCGCTGTTGTGGCAAGCTTGTCAAACCTTGAGGTTTCCTTGAAACCTTGAGGTTTGACTACAAACTTTCTGCAATCAAGCCATCTTCAAATGCTTCAATATCTTTTATCATTTAAACTAATTGAATATTACTCAAAATCAACTACTCAAGTAATTTCCTTTTAGTTAAAGGTATTTAACACATTTTCAAAATATTATAAGTTTATTTATCATCAAAACATAGGATCTAACATTCTCTCCCTTTTTGATGATGACAAAACTTACTCATTTCAGGATAACAACATATGGATAGAGAAAACAACAAGCATGTCATATATTAAAGTATCATAAATACAGCTTTGGGTTAGCATAACAGAATAACATATCAAAGTAAAGTCAAAATACATAAGCTAGAGATAAATAAACCAAAAGCCACAAAAGACCAAAAAGCCACAAGGATAAACTCTCAATGATCAATGGCTATGGCTAGATGAAGAACTCAGATCCACGGGCTCACTCTCATCTCCTTGAGGTACTGAAGGTGCTGGTAAATGACCATTCCCATTCTCCCCCTTTTTGTCATCATCATGGCCAAGGAAACTAGGGTATGTAAAGAGAAGCACATGCTTATGCTTATTGGCATGCCAAACCAATAAATCAACTTGAGAGTAAAGAGGGGCTAATTTGGCTTGAACCATATCTCTGATAAAAGCTTGAAGTGCTGGATCAATGCCATATGCCTGAGGCAAAGGTACAGATGACAGAGTATCATCATTAGGTTTGAAGCAGAAGCCTAAGGGATAGATTGAGGCTAAGACTGAGATGAAGGAAGAGTCTTCTTACGCTTCATCGAATATGTTAGCTCAAGTCCCAATAGTGGTAAGTCAATCTCCATATTGATTATGAGAGTGATGTCTAAGCAATCCAATCTCTCAACAATGTCACTTGAATCAAGATACCAAATCTTGTTTGCCTTCAGTGTCAATGAGACAATATGGGGAAAGGAATTCATGTTGAAGGCCGACTTGTCATGTAATATCTCTGAAACTCTGAATACAACAAATCGCCTAGGTTCCTCTTCTCCTTATGAACCACCAAAGCAAATAGCTTGTACTCCCGTGTAGCAAAATGCAAGAAGTTCCCATACTTGTAGATAATAATCCACGAGAAGATATATCAAAGAACACGATGAAAATCACTCATCCTGGCTGGACGAAATCTCAAGGGACCAACTGGAACTCCAAGCCTCAATATCTTGAAAATCTCATAATCATATATCCTTGGCTCTTGATATGCTGGTGGCCTTTTTATCCCAAGTCACTTGTTGATCTTAGATGCAAAAATCAAGAACTCTTGTCCTCACACATTGGCCTTCATCTCTTCCTCTTCTTCTTCTTCTTCAAATTCAGAACTTGGAGACTTCTCTTTAATTTTGAGACTCACATAAAACTGCTTCACAATCCTCAGAGAGCATGGTAAATTCACTGATAGCCACAATTTGTAGTGAGAGAAGTAATATGACAAGTCAAGATGTACTGAATTCTTCAAATGCTCAATGTCATGATATGGCATATAATGAATGCTCCTCTTCTTGAACTCCTCAGTATATCTGACTGTATCCACAAGCTCACTCATATTAAAGTTGGGAGGATTTGAAGTCCTTTCATCTTTTGGAGGTTGAGCCATAATGTGTGAAGTAGATGTCCCCTGTCTATGTGTACTATCTCTGCTAGTACGAATAACCTCATCAATCATGTTGACTGAAATTTGTCTCACTAATGCATCCAATTGTTCCTTTCATGGTCTATGCAGAGTAGAGAATGACACAACACTCCCTATAGTGTTCGATGAAGAAGATGAAGAAGCTGGACCTTTGCCTTTCCCCTTGACTTGTTTCTTCGGAGTTGACCGAGAATAAGTAATTAGTGGCTCCTGAATCACCACCCCTCTTGCTCTTGGAGCAACTATGGTCTTTATAGTTGTCGTAGCTTTTGGAGCTTTCTCACTAGGAGGCTGCTTATCCTGTAACTTAGGTCTTTGTTTCTTTGCTGGAGGGTTTTTCTTCTTCTTAGAGACTGGCTCCATTCTTTTCTTCGTAGTTTCAGCCTTCTTCGTTGTTTCCAAAACCTTTGTCAGTGTTAATGACTTTGCCAAAGCCTTAGTGGGGAATTTCTCTTGATTATTGCGGTCAAACTTGCTTAGTTCCTTAGAGGTATGGAAAGGAGAAGTCTTCGTGCGAGCCATTTCCAACAACTTTCTCTGAATCAACCCTAGAAGAGAATGCTGAGAGAGAGTGAGAAACCTGAGATTGATTTGGGGCTTTTGAAAATAGAGGAGATTGAGAGGCTATAACAGTTGAAATTGGAAGGTTGGTGACGATTTTGGAGAGGTCGATAGGGTGAGTTGGTACAGAGAGATACTTGAGGGAAAGATATGAGTTTTTGAAAAACTAAAGGGTCACGACTGGTATAGTGTGCCCTAGCATGTAACCTCGAGGTTTTGAAGAAACCTCAATGTTTTAAGGCTTTTGGTTAACTCGAGGTTATAGAGGGACCTCAAGGTTTTAGGACATAGGATGACATTGAGCATTTATCCATAACTTTTCAACACAATTTTGACCCCAATACCTCGAGGTTTCCTTCACACTTTTACCTCTTTAGTAATATGAAAACCTGATACCTTGAGGTAAATGACATGCTTTATGCTTCTGTTTCTAGCAAACTTTACTCAAGGCTGTAGTGAAACCTTGAGGATACTTCCTTGTAACTTACAATCCTTGCAAAACAAACTTTTTAATACTTTGATGCTTAAGTCAATAAAAAGTAAAATTCTTTTAAAGTAAAAACATAGGATCTAACTTACAATTCATTGGAATTTACCGTTCCCAATTATCATCTTATATGCAAAAATTGATCCTTGGCCAATGGTTTTATGAAGATATCTGCAAGTTGAAGATGTGTAGGAATGAACACTGCTTTCACATCCTTCTTTTGTACATGATCTCTAATGAAGTGGTGTCTAACATCTATGTGTTTGGTTCTTGAATGTTGCACTGGATTTTTTAATCAACTAATTGTACTCGTATTGTCACAATAAATGGGAACTTCCTTAACATTGATTTCCAGATCTTGTATTTGTGTTTTAACCAAAGTACTTGAGCATAACTTGCTGCCGCCACATATTCAACTTCCATGGATGAAAGTAATAATGTATTTTGTTTCTTGCTTAACCAAGACACCAAAAGAGCCTCCAAAAAATTGACATTGGCCACTTGTACTCTTTCAATCAGTTTTGTAGCCTGCATGATCAGAATCAAAATATGTTACAAGATATTCTGATCCTTCTTTTGGATACCAAATTCCCAACTCGTTATATCAGTAAGATATCTAAAAATTCTCTTAACTGTTTCTGCATGATATTCCTTGGGTGCAACTTGGTATCTTGCATACATGCCCACACTAAATTGAATGTCAGGACAATAGAGTAATGATTCTATCATGCCTCTATATTTGGTAATATTGAAATTTTCCCCTTTTATGTCCGTATCAAGGAGTGTTGTTGAGCTCATTGGAGTATCCACATCATTGGCTTGATCCTTTCCAAATTTCTTTAGCAATTCCTTGAGATACTTGGTTTGAGAGATGAAAATGTCATTTTTCCTTTGTTTAATTTGCAATCCCAAAAAGAATGTCAATTCTCCTATCATGGACATTTCAAATTCTCCCTGCATAGTCTTTACAAATTCTTGACAAAAAATTTCATTAGCAGCACCAAAAATAATATCATCAATATAAATTTGCACAATCAACATATCCTTTCTAGTGTGTGGAATAAAGTAGTGTCTACTTTTCCTCTGACGAACTTTTGTTTTAAAAAAGACTTACTCAAATGTTCATACCAAGCTCTTGGAGCTTGTTTCAATCTGTAAAGAGCTTTCTTAAGTTTAAACACATGATCTGGTTTTGAAGAGTCTTCAAAACTTGGAGGTTGTTCAACATATACCTCTTCCAAGATATTTCTATTTAAAAAATCACTTTTTACATCCATGTGATATAGTTTAAAGCCTTTTTATGCATGGAAAAGCCAAGAGAACTCGTATAGCTTCCAATCTTACTACTAGAGCATACATTTCTTCATAATCAACTCCTTCTTCTTGATTATATCCTTTTGCAACAAATCTTGCTTTATTTCTTATAATAATAGCATGCTCATCAAGTTTGTTTTTGAATACCCATTTTGTTCTACTCATTGGATGATCCTTTGGTCTGGGTACCAAATCCCAAACTTGATTCCTTTCAAATTGGTTTAGCTCTTATTGCATTGCAATCACCCAATCCTTATCTGATAGGGCTTCATTGACGCTTGAATGCTCAATTTCTAAAATAAATGTTGAAAAACTAACTTCATTCAAAATTCTTCTCCTAGTTTTAACACCTTCAATATTCCCTATAACTTTATCAATAGGGTGATCTTTGTTAAAACACCAAACCTTTGGCTGATCTTTATTATAATTAGGAGAAGAATCATTTTTATCATCATTTTTAATGGATGGAATGGGTTAATTTGAAATGGTGAAGTCCCCCAATTTTTGAACAAGATCAATTTCATCTTCATTAGATTTGGTCAGAGAATCATTTTCAGCAAACACAACATGAATGCATTCCTCAATTGTGCAAAAATGTTTATTTTAAACTCTATATGCTTTACTTCTACTAGAATACCCTAAAAATATACCTTCATCAGATTTAGGATCAAATTTACCTAAGTTTTCCTTACCATTATTATGAATGAAGCATTTGCATCCAAAGATATGGAGGTGTCCAATGTTTGGCTTTCTTCCCTTATATAGTTCATATAGAGTTTTGGCAAGGACTTTTCTTATATAGGCTCAGTTTGAAATATAGCATGCTATATTCATTACATCTGCCCAAAAGACTTGTGAAACCTCCTTTTCATTAAACATGGCTCATGCCATTTCAGTGAGAACTCTATTCTTTCTTTCCACAACTCCATTTAGTTAAGGAGTCTTAAGTGCTGAGAAGTTGTGATCAATTCCATACTCTTCACAAGATTCTCCAAAGACTTGGTTGTCAAATTCTCCATCATGATTTATTCTAATAGACACAATTGAACAACCTTTCTCATTTTGTACCTTCTTAGCAAAAATAATGAATTCATCAAAAGTTTTATCTTTTGATGGCAAAAATATTGTCCATGTGAAACGTGAAAAATCATATACTATAACTAGTGTATATAAGTTCCCTCCAAAACTCTTCACTCTTGCTAGACCAATTAAATCTATGTGAAGAAGTTGTAAAGGTTTTTAGAAGATGTATGGTTCTTTGATTTGAAAGAAGATATAGTTTGTTTCCCCATTTGACATGAGTCACAAACTTCTTTTTCATTAAAATTCAGTTTCGGAAGACCCAAAACTAAATCCTTTTTTACTAGCTTATTCAATTGTTTCATATTCACATTTGCCGATTTTTATACCAAATCCAATATTCTTTTGATTTACCAAGAAAACAATTTATTCTAGGATTAGAATTCATATCAAGAATGTAGCAGTTATTATCCATTGCAGCTCTCAATTTAACATTGAGTCTTTATTTATTGATAGATAGGTCCTTCTTGTTGACAATCAGACACTCTTTTGAGTCGAATATGATCCAATTGTCTTTATCAACACTTTGACTCACACTTAATAAGTTGTGGCAGAGGCCTTCCACATGATATACATCTTGGACTAAGGTTCCATTTGATCTCCCTACTTCTCCTATTCCAACTATCTTCCTACTTTGATTTCCTCCAAAGCTTACTTTGCCTCCATCTTTGGACTCAATTGTGACAAATTTATTTTTGTCACCCATCATATGTCTTGAGCATCTACTATTAATATATCATTTATCCCACCTAAATGCTTTAAAACATACCTACAAGCCATAAAAAAATTTTTAGGTACCCAATACTTTTTGGGTCCTTTAATGTTAGTTGACTCTCCTTTGGGAATATAAGATCCCTTCATAAGCCAATTATATCCCTTAACCATACCATGTTTCTTTACGGTTGTTACCTCTTTTGAATCTAAATCTTTATCATGAGCTACAAGATATATATTTGCTTCCTTATTTGCTTCACTTCCCTCATCCGATGAGCTATCTCCCCATATTGAGTTGACATATGCCTTTTTCTTTCTGAATTTGTTCTTATTTTTCTCTTTAGAAAGGTTAGGACATTCAGCTTTGATGTGCCCAGGCTTTTTGCATTCATAGCAAATGATTTGATCCTTCTCCTTCTAAAACATACTGAATCCATAACCTTTTCGATAGAATTTCTTGAATCTTTTCACAATCATTCCCATTTCTTCATCATCTTCATCACGAACTTCTTCTGTAATCACATTAAGTGCAATCTCTTTCTTTCTCTTCTCAGTGAGCTCGGATATTTCCTTTTTGAACTTTTGTTTGCCTGCATATTCAAACAAACTTCCAAAGAGAGTAGCCACATATCTCATGAATTCTCCTTGAGCTTCCTTAATTGCTGTGACCTTTGCTTTCCAGTCACTAATAAGAATGTTGAGAATCTTTCTCACTTGAACACCTTGCTCATATGTCTTTCCTAATATTGAGAGTTGGTTAACAAAATGAGTGTATCTTATTTCAAACTCAACAATGCTTTCAATGGACTTCATTCTAAGCAAATTAAACTATGTAGTAAGAGTATTGATTATGTTTTCCTTGAAGGCCGTTGCCCCTTCATGAGAAATTTCTAATGCATCCCACATTTCTTTAGCCATTGATAAGTTACAAATTCAAAAATACTCTTTTTGACGTAGAACACTTTGGATCATAAGAATAGCTTTGTTGTTGAGTGTGACCAATCTCTTATATTCATTGTCAAATTCTACTAGCTTCTTCTTTACTCGGATTTCTCCTTCAATCATCATAGGAACATAGTTCCGACTCTCAATCACATCCCAAAGATCATATTCAGTTGCCATCATAAATACTCAAAACTTTGCTTTCCAGAAAGCATAATGTTCTCTGTTGAATCTAGGTGGCCTTGTGATAGAAGCTCCGTCAGGTAGAATGCTTTCACCTAAGCTCACCATTAATCTCTTCTCAGGTGTTTAAACCTTTATTCGAGAAGTCTAGCTTTGATACCAAATGCTAAAGCAAGTTTTACACCCAAGAAAGGGTGAATTAGGTGTTAAAAAATTTCTTAAAAGCTCAAACACGAAGTGTATACTAATTTAGTCAAAATCCATGACTTACATATAGTTCTCAGTATCTACTGAGTTCCACTAATCTCCAAGATTTCAATAGACTCTTAACGCTACATACAGACTCGATTGACACTTAAGAGATCACATCCCCTTATAGTGTGTAATCTAAGTCCCCACTTAAAGTCTCTCTACTTTGAGTATCTCAAGAATGATTTCAGAAAGAACTTATACAAATACTCTCTTTAAGAGTTGAATAATGAACACTGAAGAATGGTAGTTAGAGAATTTAAGACAACAATAAATGCAACACTATCTCAAAGAATATTCACTTAGCTCGTTGGTTATTGCTGTCTTAAATGGTCGAGTATTTATAGCTTTAGAGAATTTGTTGACATTGTGATTTTGTTTGTTTTCGTTGGAATATAATCATTCCTTTGATTCTTGCCGTTGGGAAACAAAAAGAACTCCTTCTCTAGGTTAAGGAAATAGCTGTTGAAGCAAAAAGAATGTTGGTAACCTTGAGGTTAAGGAATTAACCTTACGGTTTAAGCATATCAATTGGCAACCTTGAGGTTTAAATCTTAATTCAAGGTTTGTATTAAAAAATTGTAGTTCAGATGTATGCTTGAATCTTGAGGTTTGTAACCAAACCTTAAGGTATCAGGATCTTCCAATTAGTCAGTCAAAGCATGTGTAAAGTGATGAAGTTAGAGGTTACCAACCTCGAGGTCAAGGACTAACCTCAAGATTTCTTTGATAAAGGTAACATAATAAGGTTACTTGATGCAAGGGAAGGTTTCAAGGAAACCTCACTATGATGTCAAGGTTGGGTCAAATCTCGAGGTTAAGGTCAAACCTCGAGGTTTGCCTTACTTCCACAAGATAACAAGGTTTCACCTAACCTTGCTCTCATGGCAAGATTGGACAGAAACCTTACAGTTGTAGGAAGGGGCCCAAAACCTCAAGGTTTGGGTTTAACCTTACTAATAACAAGGTTTTAGGAAAACTTTGCTCTAACGGCAAGGCTTCTTCAAAACCTCACTTGAATGACCAACAGAGTAGGCCTCACTAGCATATCACTCAAGTGATAACTACCAGTGATGACCAACCTCACTTGAATGACCACCCGAGTGATGTGTGTTGCATTATCACTAACAAGTGACTAGCTAGTGATGTAATTAGAGAAAAAGGAGGAAGACCTCTTAGTAGCCCTTGATAAGGTCGATTCCAAGAAGTTAAAGGCTAAGAACAAATCTAGCCACTATGAGCCATGGCTATATATTATCCTTCTCTATTTTCTATAAATGACATCAAAAGGTCACCATCTCATCCTCAAAGATCAATGACTGGTTGGATATCAACAAGCTTCCAATTAGACCTTTCAAGGAGTGCAACAAATTGCAGATGTACAAGTTCATCAAGCTTGGTTAGCTAATGGGGATTCTCAACTTCAATCCTAGCTCTATGTCTAATTGTTACAAAATTATATGGTAGATTATCACATGATGGTCTATATTATCAGCAAAGAGGAGAGGACTTTATGTGAGAACATCTTAGAAATCAACATATATAGATACATACCAAGTGCACTCTCAATTGGTTCCATTGTTTCCAAAGGCAAATATTATTTGGTACTTGAAACCAAATGAGTCATTGGTGAGGCTATGAAGGTTTCATAGGCTGCAAATACAAAAATTGAAGATTTACTCGCCCATACTATAGTGTACAAGGATCTATGAGGAAGAGGCAGAGGCCTAGTGGTAGAACTTCAAGGCTACATGAGGCACAGTTTTTAGTTGGATTCTCTAGTCCCTCATTCTTTAACCTATCCTTTCATAAATGCATGAAAGAGGAGATATAGAGGTTTCACAGTGAGTTGGCACTAGTAATATATGCATAATAAGATTAGGCAACTCTATGACTTGTCAACTAGAACTTCAAGGACCTATTTGAATTAGACCAAGATGCTAATAAAGCAAGCTAACTCTGTGAAAAAATTATAAGTAGAGATTGGACTACATTGATATTCCTACTTTTGAGGGCCTACTTAGACCATGCATTCAGAGACTCAACCCTAGAGGATCTACCTTTAAAACATACGGAGCTTTAAAAGTTCTCAATTGAGATCGCCAGTACCAATGAGAAGCCCATTTAGGTTGATAAAGATAAAGGGAGAGACCTATATGCTATATTGAATCAGAACTTCTAAATTTTGTTAGCTCATTAAAAGGTATACACTGAGAAAATAGATGTAATGAAACCTTACTGAAAGCTTATCTTGGTATCCCAGCTCCTACATTGCCCACATAGACTACATCTTTAGAGTAGCTTAGTTTGATCACAATCCCAGCAGAAATGCATAAATGGACTTCAAAGGATTATGACTCGAGTAATTATGACATAACTTGAGTGATTATTACCTTACTCGAGTGAGATATTGTATTCTTGCTTGATTAAAATTATTTGAGCTACATCACTCAAGTAAACCCTCAAGTGATAGTCAAGTCTGATCACTTGAGTGACCACTTGAGTTATATTAAACATTTTTAAAGTTCAATTTCTCTCTAAGCTTTATAACTCTCGCACTCAATTTTTCTTCAAAGTTCCCAATGGTTTTCAAATTAATGAGAGTTATTCTTCAAAATGATTTTTAAGCCATGCATATATTAAGGGGGAGCTTTAATTCACATATGTTTTTATATCATAAAAGCCATCTCCTTTATTTAAATAAAATATTCAGCATGCTCATTTGCATTTACTTTCAATTAATTAATTTTGATGATGGGTTATTCATCTATTTTCCCTTCATGATCTTTATTTGACAAATATCTTCTAGAAATGATAAGTTTAAAGCTTCATTATAATAATCATTCTCCTTATAAGAATTTTTTTAACTTTTACAGGAAAATTTGTTCAATATCATTCCTCAACACTAGGGGTGAGCAAATTAGAACCGAAACCAAAAAACGAACTAAACTCAATTCGTTTTTTTTTAGTTCAGCTAATTTGATTTTTGGTTGAAGATTTGGTTTTCCGTTTTTTTAGAATTTTGGATTTCGGTTCGATTATTGAAAAAAAAATTCTTAAAATAGAAAAACCAAAATATATATAATAGATATTTATTTGATAATTGTATTTTCTTATAATTAAGTATATTTAAATTTTGAATTATATTAGATAAAATATGTAAATATTTTAAATCTATTTGGTTTATTTTATATATTTTTTTCCAAAAATCTAATCATAAGGATAAAAAATAATATTTATACAAAATTTATTCACATATATATTTTTATTTTATAAATAATAAAGGACGAATGTGTAAAAATACCCATCAACATATCCCAAAAGTGCGTATGGCACCATCTACATTCCTTGAGTGCAAAAATAGCCATGAACATTCAAAAATGGGGCAACAATGCCAACTCCATTAACTAAGTCTAATAGACGTTTTGTGGACCATACTTTAATAATTTTTTAATAACATTTTGAGGGTATAGGTGCAAAAATATCTATCTACCAATTCCACGGGTGCGTCTAGTACCATTTAGAATCCTTGGGTGCAAAAATACCTATAATCATTATTAAAAACAAGGGACAAAAATTTCATCTATGTTAATTAAGGCAAACATTTGTTAATTTACGCCTTGTGTGCCTTACTTTAAAAATTATCTAAAAAAACTCTCACCGTCTCTCTTTCCTACAGCCCTCTCCCTCACACATTTTTCTCTCTCTATCCCCTCCAAATCATATACATACCTACACATCGGTATTGAGTTTCTCTGGCCACCCACATTGTCAACACCTTTGTGCTACCCACTTCTTTGATTAATGAAGCTAGAAAATTAATAAATGTTTGTCTTCATTAGCGGAGTTTGCATTTTTGTCCCCTTTTATTATAATTATTTTTGCACCCTATTGGAAATCAGAGAATTATTAAAGTGGGCCCACAAAACTAGAAATTAATGAATGTTTGCCTTCATTAATAGAGCTAGTATTTTTGTCCGCATAAAATTGTATATGGGTTTTTTTTTTGTTTTTGCACCTTCACATCCCTTCAAACCAATTATTTTTGCACTTGGTTAAAAATAAAAATATGGTTAACATGTGGCCTACAAAACAATAAATTAAATCATGTTTGTCTTCATTAAAGGAGGTAACATTTTTGTTCTAATTCTTTTAACAATAATCATAAGTATTTTTGCACCCAAGGATTCTAAATGGCGCTAGACGCGCCTGCGGGATTTGTAGTTGGGTATTTTTGCATATATGCCCTCAAAATGTTATTAAAAATTATTAAAGTGGGGCCCACAAAGCGCCTATTAGGTTTAGTTAAAGGAGCCAGCATTTTTGCCCTATTTTTAAATGGTCATGGGAATTTTTGCACCCAATGAATGTAAATGGTGCTAGACATACTTTTGAGATATGTAGATGGGTATTTTTGCATGTTTGCCCAATAATAAATTAAAAAAATTGGTTGATTCGGTTATTAACTAAACTGAACTAAAATATTTTAGTTAGTTCAGTTATTTGGTCTCAGTTTGGTTATTAGAATTATCACTATTTAGTTTTTCAGTGATTTCAGTTTTCATCGAAAACCAAACCAAAAAACTAAATGCTTACCCCTACTTAACACACTTCAATATAAAACTATCAAATTTGAGGAAAGATGCTTTAATGCTTAATCAATGGACTATATTGGTTGTAACATTAAAAGCGTCAATTATCTATGCCAATACAAAGGATTATTAAGCATGTTGTGATGGTAATATGGAGAAAAAGCTCAACTCACTAGGAGAAACTTGGAGACTACTTGAGTATACAATTGACTTGTACAATGAAAGCATGGAGGATCTAACAAAGAGAGGATGGCAGTAGACTTTATAAATTAATCATCTTGCCAATTTTAAATGAAAATTTCTAAGCCTTCTCTCTTTATATTTTGAGAATACCATAAACATCTATTAGCATTATTTATTAAAGCTACTTGAACATATGTTAAATTTATTTCATAACTATTTTCATGAAAATTTCTTTCATTTGTGTAACACCCTACTCTAGGGTCTTTATTAGAGCTATCTAGTTGAGAAGGAACTACTAATGTTCTTAGAATCATTGGAGTTCTCAAAGACTTTATTTAAGTACTTTAAGATTACACATGTCATGGAATTGAGTTTTTCTTAACATTTTAAAAATTCCATAACTAATTTAACCTAACTTTGAAAATAGTGGTTCATAGCTTTAAAACTAAGCTCTTTCAATACTTTTCATAATAAAATAAAGACCCAAGCTTATCAGAGTCCTATTGAATCTGGAATTAGTTTAAAATTTAATCTCTTTTTCACATCTCATTCCAGAATTCTGATCCAACTAAGAAAAATCATATCTTTTTATCTACACATCCAAAAATTACAAATTACTACTCGATTTAAAATTTAGGATGTGAACTATTATCATATAAATATCAAGATATAATTCAAACTTTACTATACAGAATTCTAGAAATCAACAATATATTCTACTACATGATCTTTCTTTACTACACTTATATTTTCTATCATATTTGTAGTCTAGGCTACTAATCCCTTTTTTGGAGATTATATACATCTCAAAATAACAAAAGATACATGTAATGTTTCTTGTACTAGAGGCATGATATATATATATACACAAAATGCTTCACTAAGTCTGCCTTAGCTAGCAACCATCATCTTCTTTCTTCTTTAGTTTCGACCAGTCACTATGCTCTTGGCCTTAGAAGTACTTGCCCTTTTGAGAAATCTCATAAGCAAACAAGTTTTCATCATGCTAAATATGCAAGATTAATAACTATGAATGTAAATGCAAACTATAATGAACAAATCTTGCAGTTTACTAAGCTGAAAAGCTAACTAGTGCATAATCTCTCACAGATAAACAACTGTATAAATAATTGGTGCACAATCTCTTGCAGCGAGGTAACTGTATAAATAACTGGTGCACAATCTCTTGCAATGAGGTAACTGCATAAATAACTGGTGCACAATCTCTTACATAAAAATATCTGCATAATTAACTAGTGCACAATCTCTTGTAAATAAATAACTGCATAAATAACTAGTGCACAATCTCTTGTAAAAAGATCACTGCATAATTAACTGGTGCACAATCTCTTGTAGATAGACAACTGCATAAATAACGGGTGCATAATTTTTTACAGATAGATAACTGTATAAATAACTGGTGCACATTCATTTCACAAATAAATATAATGAATACATATTATAAAAATATGAACTAGTGCACATGCTAGGCAGATAACTGCTCTGCCGATCTATCTGCTGCCCATGGCCATGGCAATTAACTATGCAAGGGAAAATTTACATGTTTACATGCTTTACTACAGCAATATAGTGCATAGATCATGCTACAATCAATGCATAATAACAAGAGCGGAAAAGAGTCGCTACCTTTTGCTCTTCCTTCAGTATTACCTCCACCTTGTTTCTTTATTTGATACTTCCTTTGTGGGCTTGGGCAAATATCAAAACCTATCATTGTTATATTACGTAAGGATAAGTTAATACTCTGCCATTTATAACTTAAAACTTAGCTAACTCTTCTCAAGATCCTTACTTTAAATAAAATCTACCATTAGACTTTCATTTCCCAACTTCAATATTAAGATTTCAACAACCATTTTTGAGTCTTGGGGCATTCTTTAATCACTTGAGATATATACCTAAAATTGGGAAACATCAAATAGAACATTCACAAACTCAAACTTGTATTTGTTTTTACTTCTTACGCCTAATTGTAATGTTCTATATACACTATTGTATAACACTTCATATATCGATGAAATTTCAGCCACAATGTATTCAAGTTACCACAATAACCAACAAGTCAAAGCCTTTTGCATCTACAATCTATTAAATCCCTTGCTACATTTGTTCACGCCTAAAATTTAACATTGCTGGAAATAAATCAGAACCATAAATGACTGAATTCAAATAGCCACCAAAGTGATTTAGTATTCTATAATATAATCCAAATGAATCACTTCTATAATCAGATATTAAGATCCAAATAATTCCCAACAACCTAACAGCATTGTAATTTTCAGCAATAGTATTTATGTACAAGCAAAAAGGCTGGTTCCAAGGTTTATCCAATGCTTGAATAGCAACTAATGAGCTTTCAAAACATTTCTTAATCTTTTATTAAAATTTTCAAATAGTCACATATAGGAAAATAGAGTCCACACCTCCAAATCATCATTTGGAATCACACTTACGCACACATTCCTATATCAATTCCAATTTCCAATTTCCAATTTCCAAAATTAAGATTTCTCATTAACCGAACAGCAATATTGTACACTTCAGAATATGTATCTGAATAAATTGATTTGTGTATGTGTAGTAGCTTCAATATATATATATGCAGATAATTCATCTCGGTTTTCAGATAGAAAAAATGCTCATCATAATCATCCTAATCAATTAATCACAGTTTTGACTTTCTCCCTCCAGTAGACCATTGCTTTCGATTAGACATACACATTCAATTCTAGACATACACCTTCAGTTCTGCATTCTTTCGGTCCTAATCAATTATTCAGACAAACACATTCTCGAATCATACATGCATTCTTGGTTCCTAGAAAGGCATCTTCGGTTTTCCATTTCACTTACATTCAGTTCTTAGACACACACATTCGGTTTTTCAGACAAGCCATTCGGAAATCAAAAAATGAAAATTCAAGAGCCAAGCATCGACCACCTATTACCCAACAATTAAACCACATGCAAGCTCCGATTTCATATTTTCGAACCAGAATCATCATTCCAACCAAACCCATTACCTCTGTCAAACTGAAACAGAACAAGACAAGATTGAGAAGGAAAACAAATCCAAGAAGCTTACCTAAATCGAAATCCAAGGTTGCATGCAGTGATTTCCCTCTTCACCCATTGATTCCCTTGATCCCTTCTTGCAATCGTTGCTCTCTGATCTTTGTTCTTTGTTTCGAGTGACTGCTGTGCCGAAGGAAAATGGTGAGGAAATGAGTGTGTGTGTGTTCGGTTAGTAAAGTAAAGGGAAAAGGAAAAGTGAAAATGGGACAAAGAGGAATATTGGGTATTTTACCCTCACTAACTTTAGGTTTCCAATTTAGTCCTTTAATTCCTAAAATTACTTTAAATTGTTTGGGCTACTTTTTGGGAAATCAAACTTTTTCAAGATTTTCTAAATCTCAAAATAAGATTACATAATGATTTCTCAATCATTTGTAGGCCCTTGACTAATTTTTAGATAATTAATTTCCTTAGAGAACATCTTGTCTAAAATCAGGATCTTGACCAATGATTTGTTTTTAGGCCATTCAACTTAACAATTTCTCTAAATATTCCTCTTCATTAGGCTATAATTAATTCCTCAAAATTTGGAATATTACATTTTGACATGGCAAATCATCTTCGTTTCTTATTAAATTTTGTGAGCTATTAGTACATATCTTAAGCTTTCATATAAGTCCAAGAACATACAAATTTGATGTCTAAAAAAATAGTTATGATTTTTGGAAGTTAGGGCTTTGACATAGGGAAAAATCTGAGCTCTGGTATGAACAGTCAGAAGTAATGCCCATTTTCAAGGTCTACTTGCATAATTTGATAATGTCAAATATTTTTCTTATAAAAGAAACTTGATAATGATTACATAGAACCTGAAATTACCTTATTTGGAGTTTCTTATAGAGAGTTAAGAATTTTTCAAATTCAAGCTAGGAATTTGGAAAATTTTTGTTTCCAATAAGACAGTGATTGAAAAAGTATATAATTTGAAATTATCTTTATAACTAGACACTAATAGATAATTAACATGTAAAATAGACTTAGTAAGGGTTAATTATTGACAAAAATCATGTCATTTGGTTCTCCTCATTTCAAGTTATGAATTTTCTAAGTTCAATGAAAATTTAAGGCTACATTAAGTTGGGATTCTAGGAAGAGTTAGCCATATTTCAAGTTGTAAATGGTATAAGTATTAATCTTCCATTACTTAAATATATATGATAGGATTTGATATTGCCCAAGCCTTCAAGGAGTAATCAAGAACATAATAAGGTAGAAATTAAATTGGAAGAAAGCGCAAGAGGTAGTAGCTCTTTTCCTCTCATGTTATTATGCATTGGTTGTAGCATGCTTGTTTGTGCCATTTTGCTTAGTTAAGCATAAGAACATGTAAATTTTCCTTGCATAGATATTTGTCATGACCCTGTGCAGCAAATAGATTAGAAGAGCAGTTATCTGCTTAGTATGTGCACAAGCTTTTATTTATTCACTATATATTCATGTTATCTATTTGTGAAATGAATGTGCACTAGTTAATTATACATTTTATCTATCTGCAAAGAGATTGTGCACTCGTTAGTAGTTTATCTATCTGCAAAGAGATTGTGTACTAGTTAGCAATTTATCTAACTACAAAGAGATTGTGCACTATTTAACAGTTTATCTAATTGCAAAGAGATTGTGCACCAGTTAGCTATTCAGCTCAATTACTTGCAAGGTTTTGTTCTCTATGACTTATTTTTACATGCATAGTTATTAACCATGTATAATTAGCATGATGAAAAGTAGTTGCTACTGGGATTCCCTGAATCTCATCCTTTTCTTCCATGATATACAGCAAGCAAGTACTACTAAGGGCAGGGGCTTAGTGGTTGTAGAAGATTGAAGGAGGTTGGAGATGAAGGGCATTGATTATTGTGTTTTGTTTAAGTTTATTACTTTTGCATTTAGCTATGATTACTTGCGATATTAGAGTAATATATGTATTTAACCTCATAAGGAGGAGTATGTGAGCTAAGCACCAGTTGAAGGTAAGTGCCATAGAATGATCACGGCCAAGATGCATGAGAATTTAGTTTGATAATGACCTAAATTCATACTTGAGCCATAGTTTTGTGATTCCTTGGAAACAGAGCAATTGCTTGAGTTAGGATATGAAATCTTAAAGTGTTATAGTACGCATCTAGAGCTTTAACATGAGTATTAATTTGAAAATACTAGATTTTGGACAATATGGATTCAAGTTAAGCTCGTGTATTATTTTTGCATCATAGCTCATCAAAAGCGTAGAATAGAGTTTTGAACCACTAAATTTGGAGTTAAATTGAACTCGATATGAATTTCCAAAGTTCTAGGA
>JBAGKO010005299.1:0-11912 GCA_037177275.1 Acacia concinna | reverse complement strand
TTCAAAGACGGTTGATATACCAACCCGGTAGAAAATTCACCTAGCGGATCACATTTTCCCTTTGAAATTAAAGTAACAGTGTGAACAGTAAATTAGTCCAATTTCAAATGGGATTTACGTCAGTTTAGAGAGGCTAAAAGTAACTAATGGCATGCATGTAAAATTAGGGAAAAGTGAGGGCAAGTTAGGCACTTAAAATTATGAGATTTGAATGCGTGTTAATTAAAGATGCCAAGCCTTCATTTTTCCATTCTACTGGGCTGAGCTTTGGCCATAAAAGAAATAGAGAAAGAGAGAAAGAAGAGAGAAGGAAGAGGAAGAGGGAAAAAAGAGAAAGTTGCAAGAACCAAATTTAGGTAAGTTCCATGTCAAAACTTCATGATTCTTCTCACAAACCTTCCCATCATCACCTCTAATCCCTTAGGCCTTCTTGTATTCATATTTAGCAAGAACAAATCAAGAGAAACTAGGGCTCAAAGTTCAGTTTTGCGAGGTAAATCAAGAAGATCAAGAGGTAATCACCTAAATCATGAATCTCTTCTTGATTCTACTTGTTTTCTAGAGACAGTCTGGTTGTGTGCTCTGTTTCGTTGTCCAAATAGTGTCCCAATCCAATGAAAATTTTCAGAAATAAAGTAGACATATAGATCTTTAATTTGATGGGTAGAACATAATTTTTGGACAAGTGGATCAAAATATGTGATTTTTCAAAGTTTGGCCCTGTTTCTGGAACTAAATATGGAATAGTTAGGGTTTAATGAATTTCTGGGAATCTTACGACCATTTTATTCAGAAAAAAATATTTTTATTTGAAATAAAACTTACATAGGTTTAACATATGCTTGGAATCAGTCAACTTGGAGTTTTATAGAATTACTTATGATTTTTGGAAGTTGGATATTAAATCTGGATATTGTTCCATGGTATACTGAATGTGAGGTGTTTATTTCTGGTCAAATAAACTCCAATGCCTGTGAAATTTTTCAGAAATAAAGTAGACCCAACAAGATTTAATTCAATGGGTAATTTGTAAGAATTGGACAAGTACACTGGGAGATACAGATTTTTGAAGTTTGGTAATGATTCTGGATGCTACCCTGTAACAGTAGTAGATAAAGTTGACACATGGGATTTCGTGAATTCTAATTGCAGGATTAAATATTTTTTCTATAAAGTAGACTTAACAAGGGTCATATAGGGTTTAGAACCACCTAAATTGGATGTTTGTGGAATTAGTTATGATTTTTCAAAATTAAATGAAAAATCTTGTCAGCACTTAGCCCATGCGAATTTAATGGACTTTGAACATAGTGCAATCACATCAATTGCTTAATTGGCCTCTAAGCACTAATCCAAATGACAACCAATTTGACTAAATGGGATAATTCATGGTGGCTCATTGCTATACATTTGGACTTGTAGGATTACACGATTAACAGACAACGCTATTGATAGCAAATCACAAAATCGGGGATATAAGGTAGTAGCACTTTCTTTCATACTTTATGTGAATTTATATATGCCTTGCCTTCCCTTTATGTAATACATGTGACATAGTGCCTGAGGGCACTCTGAATTACCATGTCATAATAACAACATACCACAATGGACTGTGGTGGGAAATAGAAACCACGATGGACTACGGTATGTAACAAGTAGGGGTTTCAGCTATGGTTAACCCTGAATACATGTGCACATTTCTGTTGAATATAATTTTCCCGATAAAATGAAAGCATGTGATTGTTATTCATTGCTAATGTGGTGCATTGCATATTTATTTATCACATCTGGCATGATAGATTGTTGTTACTACTGGGATTCAATTGAATCTCACTCCATATCATTTTTATATAAATTAACCTCACAGAAGCCAATGGTTAAAAAAGAAAAGTAGTTTCTCGAGGCGAGTGAAATGTGCTAATATGAGGGTTCCTAGAAGTTAAATGCAATTTTTTTGGAAAACTTTTGGATTGAATTTGTAAATGTTAATATATTCTATGAAGATCACTAGTATGTAGTGCGCTTTAAATATGTAAACAGTGGTCTACAAATATATTGAATTGTAATTTTTCCTCAAAATAATTGTATGCTCTCCAAAGTTAACTTAAAATGATCAAGTTATTCAATTTGTGTAAGGACATCTTACCATAAATGATTTCTTACATTGATCAATCTGTTTTCAATATCCTGCAATATGATTATGGATTTGCTGATACCTAAGTTGTCCTCAGACGTAAAAATAAATATGTAGCATCAAATGCAGTTACCCTCCTTCCCAAAGAAAAAAAGGAACAAAAAAATAGAACAAAACAACGAAGTCTATAGCCTTATAACTAGGTGGAAAACAGAGAGCCCCTATCATCCTTAAAATTTCTGAACAGTTTTACTTGAGTCCAGAATTTATTATTTGCAGCCTTGAGGTTTGAATATGATCCTTTCACCTTTAACATCATACATTGCCTCTATTGTTTTTTGCAATGTATTTCCAATTATCGCCATATCACCATCATCATCATCTTCTTTATTCGCAGCAAACCTTAAACTCATGTTCTTCACTCACTACGTATAGAATCCCTATTGAGTCTAACGTCACGTTCACCCCACCACCAAACAACAATAAAACCTCCGGCAAGTGAAGAACTTCGTAGCCACTCAGATTGTAGCACGTGTCCAGTACGTCAAACGGATCCATCTTTGGGTACCTCGACATTTGTCTCTGAAACTCGTCCCTTAGGGCACTATACGCCGCCGGAGAGAGTCAAGTGAATTCACTACCAGAGTTAATGACTGTGTTGGAGGAGGCAGAGACCGGGACATTGACTCCAACAACATTAATCCTGATGAAGTCAAGACCGTAGAAGGAGGAGTTCTTGAGGATGGAAGAGAATGGAATGTATTTGATGTCTCCAGAGGAGTACCTGGGACTTCGACCGAAGTTGAGGTAGCCGACAGCACTAAGGGTGGAGGGGAGACAATAGGAAAATATTCTGTTGTACTTTTGAGTGGTTTGTCCAACGAAAGAAAGGGGATCGTGACTGAGGCCAAACAACCCTGTCGTGCCGTTGAAGAGACCAGTGTTGTTGTGGCCACAGCCAAAGAGGAAGTCGTTGAAGACATTGGCGGGAGACATTGTTAGTTTGTCCTTAGTGAAGTAGCCAGTAGATATAGATTTGTCGCCAAAATTCGAGAGCGTACATGCAAGTTCTTGCTGTGTTATTACATAACTGAAAAAATCCTGAAGATATATGTAATCACATGAACACACATTAGAGACACCTACCCAAAAAAGATGCAATGTTCATGTATAGGCATACATACACACATACACACACAAATCTATTGTAGATGAAAGCTAAGAACAGTGGGATGAAGAGCAAGTGATGTTAGAGAAAGAAGAAGATTGAGAAGTATCGAAGATAGGTTGGTTCTGGTGATAGAAAGAGTCACAGGGCTGACATTGAGTCCAAGTGAGGTCACTGCTGCCTATGTCCAAGTCAAGAGACAAATTTCTCTTAGAGCTTCCCAGCCCCACTGTGATGAAGTAGTTGCTGGTGTTATTAGGGAATATAATTAGTAAATGTAATAATTAGTAGTTCTTGTATGTTCCAACAACAAAGTTTGTTAGTTTGTTAGATCTACAACTGTCTATTAATTTAAGATGTCTTTCTATGTATATTAAGGCACTTGTACATAAACAATTCAATTCAATGAATAATTTTCCCATTTCTTTTTTGGCTTTTCTTTCTTTATCTCTCCCCGTGATATGGCATCAGAGCCACAAAGGCTTTGACTTCGTAGCTTCCTGGATTTTCCTCTCACTGTTTCCGCTTTCCCTGAAACCCTGGTTTTTCCTTTACCTTCTCTGAAAATCCATGGCGATTTCTACAGATTCCACTGTCTTTGACCCCTTGGATGTTGGAAGTCCATTTTATCTACATCCTAATGAAAATCCCTCTCTTGTTCTCATTTCTCCAGTTCTATCTGGTCCCAATTATCACACTTGGGCTCGTGCAATAAAGATGGCACTGTTGTCCAAGAATAAGACACAGTTCATCAATTCTTCAATTTCAGTCCCTAGCTCCACGGATCTGATTTTTCCTGCGTGGGAGCGATGCAATATGATGGTGTTGTCTTGGATTACTCAGTCTTTGTCTCCAACTATCGCACAGAGTCTTTTGTGGATTGATCGAGCTTGTGATGTTTGGATCGACTTGCAAGATCGTTTTTCTCATAATGATGTGTTTCGGCTTGCTGATCTATAAGAAGAAATCCAAAGCTTGAAGCAAGGCGACCGTTCTATGAGTGAATATTTTACTAAACTTAAACTTCTTTGCAATGATTTTCTTACATTACGGCTTGTGATTGTTTGTTCTTGTTCACCTCGTTGTCGTTGTGGTGCTTCTGATATGTATAAGAAGAATATGGATTAAGATTATGTCATTTGATTTCTAAAAGGGCTCAGTGATCATTATTTGGGAGTTAAATCACAGATTATGTTGTTAGATCCATTACCGAACATTAATCATGTTTTTTCATTGGTTGCCCAACAAGAACGAGAGTTAGGATTTCATGGTACAGATGCTGTTGCATTATTCAATAAATCCTCTGTTCCACAATTTGTTGCTTATGAAGCACTTAAGTCTAATAGCAATGGTTCTACAAAACAATGTACTTATTGTGGTAAAGGTAATCATACTGAAGCAACATGTTACAAGAAACATGGATATCCTCTAAGCTTCAAATTTCGCAATTCATCTGTCAATGCTGTTTCATCTGATCCAATATTGCATAGTCCAAACTTTACTAATGCACCTGTACTGCTTGCCAATCCAACATATAGTTTCACTCCAGAGCAATATCAGACGTTGTTGGCACTAGTTCAACCTGCTGATTCATCTTCACTATTCTTTATTTTTGTCAATCCAGTTTCTACCTCTGGTATGCCTCTTGTTTGTACTTATTCCAGGTTTCATAGCTCTTGGATTCTTGATTCAGGAGCCACTGATAATGTGTGTTCTTATTTGCCCTTGTTTCCTTCTTATCATCAGATTTCTCCTATATTGGTTAATCTTCCTAATGGTTCTCAAGTTACTGCCACTTATAGTGGCACCATTCATTTCTCTAACTCTTTTGTCATTCATAATGTGTTATATGTCCCTGATTTTTGTTTGTCTTGTTTCCATTTCTAAACTTACCACCTCTTATCCTGTGATGTTTCTTTCCAGACATCCAAATGTCTCATCAGACTCCTACCATCATGGAAGATGATTGGTTCAGCTAATATGCTTGAAGGGCTATACATCATGCAACACAATGTAGATTCTATGTCTCCTACTATTAATCAAGTTTCGACTACCAATTTTTCACAACCATTTTATCTTTGGCATTTTCGTTTAGGCCACTTGTCTAATTATGCTTTGTCTTGTTTGCATCAACAATTTCCTAATGTTCAATATAATCCTTTGTTTACTTGTTGTGATGTATGTCATTTTGCTAAACAAAAGAAATTACCATTTGATGTAAGCTCTACAAAATCTAATAAAATTTTTCATTTGGTTTACATGGACATACGGGGTCCTTACCACTTACCTTCTATGCATGGCCACAAATATTTTCTTACTATTATTGATGATTATTCGCGTTATACTTGGATTTAACTTCTTAAGCATAAGTCTGAGGTTGGCCCTATTATAAAAAATTTTATTCATTTGGTGCACACACAATTTGCTACTAAAGTTCATATTCTTAGATTAGATAATGGACTAGAGTTTGCTTTACTTGACTTTTATGCAGAAGAAGGTATCATTTATCAACCATCTTGTATTGAGACCCCTCAACAAAACAATAAGGTTGAGCAAAAACATCAACATATTCTTAATGTGGCTAGAGCATTGCTCTTTCAATCTCATTTGCCTAAACTCTATTGGTCTTATGCTATTCTTCATGCCATTTATATCATTAATCGTCTTCCCACTCCTCTTTTTCAAAACAAATGCCCTTATAAAATTTTATTTTAGCAACCTCTTGATTTTAGTTCTCTTCGAGTTTTTGGGTGTCTTTGTTATACTTCTACTCTTGTACAACAGAGAACTAAATTTGATAAAAGTGCCACCAAATGTGTTTTTCTTGGCTTTCGGTCTGGTACCAAAGGTTTTGTTACCTTGGACTTACATAATTGCAAAATTTCTGTTTCTAGAAATGTCACCTTTTATGAGTCCATATTTCCATTTTCTAATTCTAATATTTCCTCATCACCTTCTCCATCTTTGCCTCAAGAATTTTTTTTATCTGGATTTTCCTTCAGTTCGCACATCTCCTTTTCCTCTCTCTTCTTATTCTCCATCAGTTCTTCCTTGTCTTCTTCCCTATCGTTCTGATAGGCATAGGAGAACACCTACTTATCTTCAAGATTATCATCATACTCTTCAATGCACTTCAGTTGTACCATATTCTATGGAGGCAAGTAGTTATCATCCCCTTTCTCGTGTTCTTTCTTATTCTGTTCTTTCTCCTACTTATAGACATTTTGCTTTATCCATTACTACTTATGATATACACAAAACTTATTTTCAAGCCATTAAACATGAGGGTTGGCGCCAAGCAATAGTTGCTGAACTAGCTGCTTTACAACAGAATCATACCTGGGTGATTACTACTTTACCTTATGGTAAGCGTCCTATAGGTTGTAAGTGGGCTTTTGCTAAGAAATATAACTCAGATGGCAGTTTGAACAAATACAAAGGTTGCTTAGTGGCTCAAGGTTTTACCCAAGTTGAGGGCATTGATTATATTGATACTTTTTCTCCTGTTGCCAAACTCACTTCTGTCTGTTTACTACTTGCTCTAGCAACTACTCATAATTGGCATTTGAAGTAATTTGATGTTAATAATTCCTTTCTTCATGGTGATTTAGATAAGGAGGTATACATGGTCCCTTTACCTAGTTTAGTTTGTTTCTTCTCCTAGTCATGTGTATAAACTTTATCATTCTCTTTATGGGTTGAAACAAGCCAGTAGACAATGGTTTTTTAAGCTTTCAGGAAGCTCTTCTTTCATGTGGATACTCTCATTCGCAAGATGATCATTTCCTTTTCATCCATTCCACTGATTCTTCTTTCACTGCTATACTAGTTTATGTTGAGGATCTTATTATTAGTGGGACTAATTTGGCTGAAATTACTCGCATTAAATGTTTTCTTGACACTACCTTTAAAATTAAGGATTTGGGTGATTTCAAGTATTTTCTTGGCCTGAAAATTGCTAGAAGTTCTAAGGGTATTTCTTTATCTCAAAGAAAATTTGCCTTAAACATTTTATCTGATGCTGGTTTTCTTGACTGTAAACCTGTCAATACTCCTATATATGGCTCGTGATCTTAAACTTTCTAAAGATTCAGGGGAGCCCTTACTTGATGGTTCTTCTTATAGAACTCTTGTGGGATGATTATTGTATCTAACCAACACGTGACCAGATCTTTCTTTTGCTGTTCAGCAATTAAGTCAATTTCTTCACGCTTTGACTACTACTTATTTGCAAGTTGCTTATCGGATTCTCATATACATTAAGAGTGACCCATGGCATAGTCTCTTTTTCCTTGCTCAAGCTACCATGAAACTTAATACTTTTAGTGATTCAGATTGGGCTGGTTGTGTTGATACCAGAAAATCTATCACTAGTTTTTGTGGCTTTCTGGATCAGGCTTTAATTACTTGGAAATTTAAGAAACAACAGACTATTTCTACTTCTTCATCAGAGGCTGATATAGAGTCCTTGCTACTACTACATGTGAACTTCAATGGCTCTCCTGCTTCTTTGTAATGTGATAGTCAATATGCCAGGCATATTGCAGCGAATCCTACTTTCCATGAGCGCACTAAACACATTGAGATTAATTGTCATATTGTACGTGAAAAACTCAAGAGTGGACTGATTCAACTTTTGCCAATCAAGACTCAAGATCAATTGGCTGACATTTTTACTAAGGGCCCGTTTGGATGCGCTTTTGCATAATAGCTTTTGGAGCAGAATAGCTTTTACAGAATAGATTTTCCAGAATAGCTTTTGTTAAATCATGGTTTGAAAAAAATGGGAATGTTTGGATAATATTATCAGAATAGCTATTTTTAGTGTACAATGACAAGAAAGGATATTAGCTTTTGCAATAATTACATGTAAGGGTTATGATGTATATTAATTATTTTAACATTAAAAATTAATAATAAATACCACAATGTAAATTAATTGGATTACAATATGAAAATTACAAAATTTGTGCATATTATAAGATGAAAAAAATGGGTTATATATAAATATATAAAAAAAATTATAAGTTAGATGGGAGAGGACTTATTTATTGACATAAATTAATATTTTTAAATATTATATATATAGTCTCTCCGGATTATATATATATATATATATATATATATATATAATATTTTCATGTATCGGTATGTTGCATTACGTAAGGTGACTCTTTTAACTTTGCACATGTTTCATAAAGTAATATAATGTATCCTTGCCACCAACGGTCACATTGCATATGAAAGAAAGAGAAAATGTTTCAAAAGCTAGAAATTTTCTCTATCCTGAAATTATGGTTTTAGACCCTGATTTTAAGCAAACCATGGTTCTAAAATCATATAGGGTGTTTGCCAAAATTGCATGAAACCATGGTTTGAAACCATATACCCAAACAGGCACTAAGCCTCTCAGTCCTACTCCCTTTTGTACACTCCTTTCTAAGCTAGGAATGATAGATATCCATTCTCTAGCTTGAGGGGTATTATGGAATATAATTAGTAAATGAAATAATTAGTAGTTCTAGTATGTTCCAACAACAAAGTTTGTTAGTTTGTTAGATGTACAGCTGTCTATTAATTTAAGATGTCTTTCTATGTATTAATTCAATGATTAATTTTTCCCATTTCTTTTCTTGCTTTTCTTTCTCTCTCTCTCCCCGTGATAGGTGCTGATAAAGGACACTGGACTTGGCCGGAAGCTGAATCTGGTCCGATCCCTTTGAACTAATCTCTTGTGTTCGTGTCTTGGAAAGCTTGGAGTGGATTGACCTCACTCTTGCTTTGTCTTGCTTCAGGATTTCACTGTGTGGCATAATGAATGAAGATGATGATGAAGACGATGTGTGTTGCTTGGGTTTTGAGCATGGCCCGTGTTTGTGTAACACTTCTAGCCATCCCTTTCTGCTTCTCCCTATTTATCGTATCATATATATATATATATATATTCAATGCATTATTTTGCATGTACAGGAATATATTCTATATATTATAACACAGAGAGATGCACGGAAGAGATAAAGAACCTTGAGGAGAGGTGCAAGTGGACGAAGGGGAGAGAGAGGTGAGGGAACACTATGATGATGAGTATTATGTTGAAGCTCACTGTCTTGTTTCCTTGTGATTATTGCAGAAACAAAGGGTTTGCTATCAATGAACAACAACAGCAAGAAGCAAACCACAGAAATAAAAGCAAATAGGAAGTAATTCAAAGAAAAAGCCATAGAAAGAAGCTATGAATGATTTGTAGGTTTCTTTCTTTCTCTGTGCTTCAAGTTGATAAGGAAGGGATCGTTGGCCTTTATATAAGCTAAATTTCATAACTATTTTGACCACCAAATCATTAAAACCAACATTATTTATAATATAAATAATTTTCATTTAGCTGGCCTTGACCTGTGTACATAAATTGGTGATCTATATTACCAAGTCTTCCAATAGAAAACAGCCAAATGAAGAAATAGAGCATAAGAGAGTCAAACAATCCTTTTCTCAAGCGTCACAACCTAAGATCTGTGTGAAGCCCCCTATGATGTTTTCTCAAGGCTTTCGATATCTTAATTGAGATCCACGACATATAAAAGATTTCTTTTATAATACAACAATTTAAGATATGCATGCATTTCGATACTTCTGATCTATGGATCTATATTAAACGACGGTGACCCAACTTCAAGATTCTATATCAATATATAGACACACACTTGCATATTGTATCCTTGTATGTTAACGTAACCAACAAGCTGGGTCAATAAAGTGGGAGAAACAATGTCATCTTTAACAAAAACGACGTATATGGTGTTTACAATGACAATTATGTAGAAAAGAGTTGTAGTAGTAGGTCATTCATATTCAAATTACACTTAAGAAAAAAAAACACTATATTTTTTATGGAATTTGCCTATAAAAAATTTATGGGAAAATCCATTGGAAATGTTTCTGACAGAATTATTTTCATAGTAAAACTTGCCATGGAATTTTTCAAAGAAGAATATTCCGTGGCAAAAATATTTCCATGGAATGTTCTATTGCAAATTTAGTGGCAAAACTAAAAAATTCTTATTTTTAAATAAATTTAATTTTTTAAATAATATCTGTATTAAAATATTATTTACAATATTAATTATTAATTAATCCTAATTAAAAATAATTCGTAATTATTAACAATATAATATTATTTATTAATATTATATTTATAAATTTATATTATAAATAATATTTATAAAATTATTATATTATATATTAATTGATTTAAATTAAAAATAATTATTACACATAATATTAGCTTTATATTCTGTATTAGAAATATCATTTATAATATTAATTAAATTATTAGTTTTTAAAAATATTAATTAAAAATAAAATTCAATTTTAAAGCTGCCTAAAAACACTATTGTAAGAATATTTATTAATAATTGGATATTTTATTTGAAATTAATTTATATTAAAGCATATAATATTATTTATATATAAATATATATAATTAATTAAATATGAAATATATATATATATATATATTAATGTAATAACATTTTGCAAGTTCACCTCAACACAACTAGCAATTCCTTATGCACGAAGGCGTTAAGAGCACGAGGAGGCGGCACGTGGTAGCATGAGGATGTGACACATGGTGGGGAAGGCCCAACTTCAATTTTAAAATGTAAAAATAAAAAAATATATATCTGTGACAGAAAATTCCATGAGAAATTTGGGACAGAATTGAATTCTATAGGAAATGTGGGAAGGAAAATTCCATCATAAATTCTGTGAGAAATTTGTGACGGAATCAAAATTCCGTTGGAAAGGGACTTGTAACGGGCTTATTACCATAGGAAATTCCATCAAAAACTCATTTCCGTCACAAATCCATGAAAAATTCTGTCAGAAAATATAAATTCTGTCTCTGGCAAGTTCCGTCAGAAATTCAATGTTTTTTTATACTGTTAACCTAACCTGTTTCAAGATTTTTTTTGGTGTTTCTTTTGTTTGGAAATTAATTAAACTTTTTCTACCACTTCATTTCATTCAACCCGAAAACATTGAATTCGCATAAACCTGAAGGCAGTGAATTTAATGTTAAAGCTCACGTATAAAAAAACAGTGGATTACCAACAAAATTTAGGTGATGCTACTAAAATTTAATTAAGCACCATAAGTGTACGGATCATAAAATAGTCAAACGGTAAATCAAGGTCGTCTCACAGAGACTCAATTGAACTAGTAATTAGGCACTACAATTCCTATTTTCCTTTAAGTTGAGTAAAACAAATAAGGATGATTAAGAGAATTTTTAATAAAGAAAAAAAATACTACAACTAGAGGTTTGAAGAATTCAGATGATAACATAACCTAAAGCAACTAATCCCTTCTTCTAGTTTTAGAATATGTCTTTTCACCAATCAGATGGAGTTAATATTAATTTGTTAATCTATAGTATTAATAGATATAAATATCTCCCGATCATTTATATCCCTCCCTTAACATAAATTTATTTCTAACAAATTTCTTCAAGAGGCAATAAATTCCTAAATCACTCTAATATGACTATATAGGTCCAAGAGGTATATTCCTATCCTAATGGCAAATTAGAATAAATTCTAATCCCACATTATT
>JBAGKO010005251.1:0-11914 GCA_037177275.1 Acacia concinna | reverse complement strand
ATCCCCTGCTACTGGCCTGGCCCCACTGCCCTGGCCGGGACAATTAGGCAGCATCTCCCCTTAAATGTGCCCAATAGACCTCCCAACAGTTGGGCAACACCTCCCCTAGAAATTCCTAATTCTGTTTGGGACCGTCGGACAACACTTTCCTCTAGAAAATGCTATCTCTGTCTGGGACAATCGGACAGCACCTCCCCCTAAGAAAGGCCATCCTAGTCCGGAACAATTGGGCAGCATTTTCCCTAGGAAGGCTTGTTTTGGCTTAGATAATTGGACAGAACCTCTCCTTAGGTTCACTATCTAGGCCTACCCAATTGGACAAAATCTTCCCCTAACTACTATAAATAACTACTAAAATATAAAGGAATTCACAAGAGAGAGGGATCCAGAACTTACTTGGATTGAAGATTGGGCCGCCACTGCCGGAATTTCTACCGGAAGAGGCTTATTTAGGAGAGGGTGAGAGAGCACCTTATGAGAGGGAGGGTGCATGTTTTGGGATGGATCAAATGAAGGAAATGTGAGCTCTATTTATAGGGAAGAGAGATGAGTCAAAGTATAAATATTTATTAGATCTTTAGGTGTAATTTTCCTGAAAAGATTTATACTTTTTTGACACTTGTCCCCTTCTACACAATTCTTTGAATTTCCACAAGTTTCCAGCTTCCTTCTTGGTTAAGGCAAGTCCAGCCACGTTTTTGTGGGGCCTACGGGGTCTATAAGTCTCAAATTATATCGATAATTATGTCTGATAGGCCCAAAAAGCTAGGAAATTCTAGAAAATTCTGTAGTCATCCAAAAATTCTGAAACATTCACAGTAAATCTATAAATATACCTGGAGGATACTATTAAAAGGTTATAATTTTTGGATGTCTAGAACTCCCAGAATAAATTCCTCAAAAAGCCCTTTTTCGGTAATTAGCCGATTTCAGCAATCTCAGCTGATATTTTTAGACTTTTTCTTGGCCTCTAAAAAACTTTATAATTCTTCCAAAATAACATACTAATTCTTCTAAGTCCCTTTCCAGAACTTTGAGGTCCCAAAATATCTGCTATGACCGAAAACTCGGTCCAGCCAAAATATTTACAAATCCCAAAAAATTTCTTTGGACCTCCAAAAATTATTCTAATCGCTCTAAATTATTCTGGACGCCATATACTATTTGCGGGACCATTATGGGAGCTTTTGGGGACCTCAAACCTATTCGCATTTGGACCCAAAACTTTGCAGAATTTTTTCTCTTTTCACATAAGTCCTTCCTCGAGTTTCACTTCAATTTTTGTGAGATTTTTCATTCCTCTACAAACTAAGGCCCTTGTCTCATCTGGAATACCTCATCTAGGCCCTAAAAATATCAAGGTAAGACCCTTGGTCTGACCAAAAAAATACTATTTTAGCCAAAATACCCCTTTTTCAGCCTACAAAAATTCTAGGGTGTTACAAGATTCTCCAAAAAAGTCAACTAAACCTTATAATTATGATCGGAGAGAGTATTATATTTTTGTCATCATAGGTAATACATAGATGGTCATAAAAAAAATATTACACTATAAATAATAATGAATTAATGAATATCAACATAAAACAAAAAAAAAGTAGAGGAAATTATACTCTTCACAATTAAGCAAAGAGAAATTATGCCTAAAACTGCATTTTCTCAGTTGATCAATAATTTTAAGTTTTTGAATATAGGATTTCAAGAGGCAATGACATGTTTCATCAAGACTGTGCCATTTGATGGACATTGAAAAACATGAGTGAGAGAGAACGTGACAGGAGTAGAGAGAGAGAGTGCCTCTGGCACCGTCGTCAGTGGAGCGTGATGAGATGGAAAGAAGCTGGAAAAAAAGTGAGAGAGGGAGGAAGGGAGTAATCGGGAGACCAAGTACTTACACCGAGGGTTGAAGACTGGATGAGTGATGATAAAATGGATCTAACAAAAGCGGCGACACATAGAAAATCATACAAGGATGCTTGTGTAGTGGATGATGCTGCTTAGGTTGAGATGTCTGATGATGAGAAGGAATAGTGGAAAGGTGATGGGTAGAAGTCTAGAGTTGAAGTTGAAATGACTATGAAAGGACCTGATATACTGGTATCACTAGAATATCGAAAAAAGTTGGCAAAAAAAATGGTCAATGGCTTTGGTTGTTAGGTTTCTTGGGCGAATGGTGCGATCTTCTTGCAAGGAAGTTGCAAAACTTGTGGGGCTGTAAAGGTAAAGTTGAAACAATGGAGAATGGATTAGGATTTTTTTTGGGGTGAAATTTAGCAGTAAAGAGGATTATGAATTTGCATTGACGGGTGGGCCATGGGTGTATATGGATCATTACTTGACCATTCAACAATGGTAGACTAGTTTTGATCCTGATGAAGGTGAAGTATCAAAAATTGTAGCTTGGGTAAGAATATTGAAATTTCCATTTGATTTGTATGATAAAGGTATTTTGCATGTGGTTGGTAATCAAATTGGCAAAGTTTTGAGAGTTGATAAGAATACTATGAGTCAAAAGAAGGAACAGTTTGCCCATATTTGTGTTGACATCGACTTGAAGAAATCGTTGCTTCCGTCTTTGTTTATTAAAGGTAAAGAGGAGAAGACAGTATGTGAAGGCTTTCACCTAATCTGTTTTACATGCGGCAGATATGGTCATGATTCCAAGCATTGTTCCATGAAAAAGAAACATGAGTGTGCTATCACAGTGTCTTTCTGAAATCTACTCCCTCGTGTTCAATACAAAAATCATCAGAACAAAAGGTTGGAGGAAGTCATGGTTCAGAATTCGATGAGTGGATGGTGGAGAATCGTCACCGAAAAAATCAACGGGGAAATGAGATTGACAATGTTAATTTAGCCCATAATGATAGGTGAAATTCTTGTTCAACCATAAATGTAGAAGGGTCACGATTTACATCTTTAATGGCTATTGAGCAAGATAATATCAAGGCTGATTTTGTGGGACCAATTACGAAGGGGTGAATCATGATAAGAAATGCTTGAGTGAGAAATCCATGCAACAATTTAAGATGATAGAAGAAATGCCACATAGCCAATCAGTTTCAAAATTTAAATGTGGATTTAAGACGGAAAAAACAAAGTCTATAAAGGGAGTAAGTTTGGGCTGAAAGAAGGGAATTACTCCAAGTCCAATAGATGACTATAATAAAGTTAAAAATAGACTCAATAACCAAAGGGGTTTTTCTTGGCAGCTCGGGTTCCAAATCAAATAAAGAAGGCTTGGGTGTTGAATCAATAGTGAGGCCTAAATCAAGAGATGTAGTTGGGCTGAATAGTAGAAAAGTTAAAATTGATGATGTATAGAAACAAATGAAGGGTTCTTGTTCAAAAATTTACAACTCTTCTTCAAGTTCAAGAGCATCCAATCCCCACGTTCTAGGTACAGGAGTTGGAGGTATGTTTTGATGAATAGTAATCCATTAAGTGAGGGTAACATTGTTGTTACGCATGGGGAGGCAACTATGAGATCAGGGTCTGGTGCCCACTAATCATGTTATGATTGGTACTAGTTGATATTTTATACTATTATTAATTAGTTTAATGATAGTTATGTTTTGGAATACAAGAGGTGCAGGCGGTGCCTCATTTTTTTCAGTTGGTAAGTAATATGTTGAGACGACATAATGTGAACATCTTTGCACTTTTAGAACCCAGACAATTTAGGAATCAAACTAATATTCTTGCTCAAAAAATTAGGTGGCCAAATAAATATGTGATCGAGGCTTGCGGTTTTAGTGGAGGGATATGGCTTTTTTGGAACTCAAATGTTAACTTCTCAGTGGTGCCTCTGGTGATCAATTTATTCATGGGATAGCAGACCGTGGAACTCGTAATGAGTGGTATTTGACTATAATATATGGCAGCCCAAATAGCAGTGTCTGAAGGCATCTCTGGTCCTCACTTTCTGGGTTGAGTTCAAATCATGGGTGTGGATGGGTTGTGCTGGGTGATTTTAATGCCGTTACTTGTGAGTAGGAGAGATGGAGTAGGAACAAAAGGGTAGGTTGCAAAGTTAATCGGTCTTTTGTTAATTGGATTAATGAAGCCTGCATGAGTGAAATTGGTTTTTGTGGGCCTTGCTTCACTTGGGAAAATTCAACCAGTCAAAGCAGAATTGATCGTGTTCTTGTTGACAATGTTTGGCAAGATAAATTTTTGAATGCCCAGGTAACTTATCTTCCTAAATACAAATCATATCACTGTCCTATTATTTTAAATTCCATTATGATGGAGAGGTATGCAAATGGGAGGCGTCCATTTCGATTCTTTGCACATTGGGTTATGCATGAAAACTTTCCGGATGTTGTAAAAGACCATTGGTTTGTTGGTAATGATTGGAATCATTCTATGGCTGCTTTTACTTTGGAAGTGTGTGCTTGGAATAAGGAAGTGTTTAGGAATCTAAAGTTTATGAAGGATAAAATTCATCGAAGGCTTGCAGGTATTCAATCAAAGATTGCTTCAAATAGACCATCTCAGCACCTTGAAAAATTGCATAGAGAATTATGGGGGAGTTAGAAAAGATTTTAGAGCATGAGGAGTTAATGTGGGTGCAATACTCCAGAGAAAATTATTTTGAGCATGGTGATCGTAATACACTCTATTTTCATTCTATGGTAAATGGCCAAAAGAAGAGAAATAGGATTGAGGCCTTAAAAATGGAGACTGGGGAATATTCATATGATAAGGATGAAATTCAGAATATGGGCAAATGTTTCTTTGAGAGGTAGTACAGGATCACTTGTGTTTAAATTTACTTATCCAATGATTGATCATTATTGGTATCCATTATTGGAGAAATCAATAGAGGATGGAGAAATTAAGAAAGCTTTGTTTGAAATGGACCCTCTTAAGGCACCAGAGCTAGACAATTTTATTTCACTGTTTTATCAAAGCCAATAGGATATAGTGGGGACATCAGTGGTAGATGTTGTACAACAAGCCTTCAGAGATCCCCAATGGATTCAACTTGTTAATGGCACTCATATTGTTTTAATTCCTAAAGTTGATTTTCCAGAGACAATACGTGATTTTCGCCCTATCAGTCTATGTAATGTAATCTATAAGATTATAACTAAAGTTATCTCTAATAGATTGAAGCCAATTATGCCCATGGTAGTGGCTCCAAATCAATGTAGTTTTGTACAGGGGCATTAGAGTTCTGATAATATTATTATAGTCCAAGAAGTGGTTTATTCCATGGAACATTTGAAAAGCAAGCACAAGGTTTATGGCTATAAAAATTGACTTAGAAAAGATTTATGATCGAGTCCAATGGAATTTTCTGTTTGATTGTTTACAAGCTATGGGTATACCAAATTATTTGATTAATGTTATTGTGCTTGTGTTTCGTCTTCAAAAATGCAACTGTTATGGAATGGGTAAGCTATATAAGCCTTTGCTCCTTCTCGTGGTATTAGATAAGGGGATATGTTATCTCTATATATCTTTGTGATTATAATGGAGAGACTTAGTCATTTAATTCAAGGTGATGTTACGGATGGAGATTGGTGTCCTTTCGACTATTGAGACGAGGTACTCCTATCTCTCATATTTTTTGTGGATGATCTTGTTTTGTTCACTAAAGCTGATTTGGATCAGGCAGCAGTTATAAAGGCAGTTCTTGATTATTTTTGTGATATCTTGGGTCAAAGAATAAATGTAGCTAAATCTCACTTTTTTTCTCTAAAAATTTGAATCACACTGGGAGAAGGGAGATAAGTGAATTTCTGAATTTTGTGCCCACGTCAAATTTGGGTACGTATTTAGGTATGCCAATTCTTCACGAGCGAGGCCCGCTTTGACTTATAATTTTATCTTAAATAAAATGGATGCTTGTTTGGCAAGTTGGAAAACTAATCTGCTATCAATGGTAGGCAGACATATTCTTATTTCTAGTGTGATGTCTTCTATGCCATCATATGCCTTGCAGACCATGCCTTTACTTATTAGAATCTATGATGAAATTGATAAAAATGCAGGAATTTTCTTTGGGGAAGTAGTCCTATCAGTAAAAAACGCACTTAGTGGCTTAAGATAAAGTGTGTTCTATGAAGGAGAATGGATGTTTGGGATTGAGAAAGGCAAGACATCAAAATCAAGCTTTTATGACAAAACTTGGTTGGTCCCTTATTAATAAAAGGGATGATTTATGGGTAAGATTCCTACGAGAGAAATACAGAACAGGGAGTGATATAATTCCTAACGTTGAGCAAAGACGTATGGAGTCATTTACTTGGAAGGGTATTCGCAATAATTGGGGAAAGGTGCAGGATGGTATCTCATGGATAATTGTTAATGGTAATTCAACGTTGTTTTGGAAGGATCATTAGGTATAAACTTTGATAAGTTAGAGAATCATGTAGTACAACCTCTTTCAGATGAAATATCTTAATGGAAGATATGTGATTGTCTAACACCGTCGGGACAGTAAGATTGGGGAAAGTTCCAACATCTCCTCCCAGATATGGTATTATATGTGATTAATAAGACCCATTTTCAAACAGAAGAAGGTGATGACTTTCTAGTTTGGAGATGGTCAAATGATGGAAGGTTTGTGTTAAAATCCTTTTACTAAATTATCATTGCCTCAATTCAATAAGGAACAAGTTTAACATGGAACATTGGGTGGAAGCTTTAAGTTCCACAATGATACCGGTTATTTGTATGAATTTGTGCACATGGAAAACTTCTTATGAATTTTAATAGAGCATTACGGGGCATGCATACTTTTGGGATTTGTGACAAGTGCCACCTCGATTCTGAATCCATTATTCATGATCTTAAGGATTGTACTTATTTTCACGAATTTTGGAATGAGTATATCCCAGTGCAATGGCAAGACGGGTTTTTTTAGGAGAGATAGTCCTGTATGGTTGAGGTGGTGTTTGCACCCACTCAGATACTTATCTTAGATTATATCTATGCTAGAAAATGACTGGCAAGTGAATTGATGCATTGTAGGAGATAAGCCAATATGGTTGTTGACGCCTTAGCCAAAGCAACATGGAATATACCAATGGATCTGCATATGTTGATGACATCTCCAGAGAATATTATAAATTTATTGGAGAGGGATTATGATCGTCTCTCTCACAATGTTAACTTAAATTGTTAGTATCTGAGTGATATAACTTACTACTATTAAAAAAAAAGAATATAGGATTTCAATGAGAGAGAAAATTTGTAGAGAGGTATTAATTATATTGTAAATGCATGTGTCCTTTATATCAAAATAATTTAAAACATCATATTATCACATTATGATATATTGAAGCTATTTAAAAATTTGTCTACATGAGTTGGGTTTAATTTAATAGAAGTTGTTAGTCTTTCATAACATGGACAAACCGCTGCTTAAACTAAGGTTCCCTAACATTAATGTTTGACCATGCTTTGAATAAGATTGCATTCGATAGAAGTAGACTTGTGCCAAAAAAATTACGAGTATTTAAAAGTTAGAGAGAAAGACAAGAAAATATCATTTGAATTTCAAAATCTCATATAAATAATTTTTTATAAGCAAGTTTCAAAATCAAATTATGTAAATATATATCTTATATGTTAAGAACCAAAGGGAGTGCTATGTATCTCCAATTATAAATATACGAGAGCTAAACAATTGCTATGATTATAAATATAATATCTCAATTCACTTTTTACCTCATAAATTTATAATATTTTCCAAAATTATTTTTTATTAATTGAGCATATTATTAAAAGGAGATTCCCCCTAAAATACCCTTTCTAATTATAAAGGGAAAATAAATTAAAACCTAGCTAGTCTCCCCTCCAAGCCAGTGCTCAAGCATTCATGATTGGCAATATATTATGAGCCTAAATATCAGATATTTGGCCCCTTACATTTCAGGGGAAAATGATACTAATATCGTAAATATTATAAAATATGAAGAATAAAAAATAAGAACAACGAACAACCTCGGGCAATCAATCAAGACAGTGACATCTTCTGGCAAAATAAATTAATTAATTAATTAAGATTGTGACATGTATTTATAAAATCAGATATTCAGAGAAGACATTCAATAATCATATAGAAGACATATATATAAATTGATAGTTGTTGAATTAGTTTCTAGTTTATGCATGGGTGTCTTTATGTAATTATCACAAGATATTCCATCTGAATTTTGATATAAAGCCTAGATAAATAATTTACGGATATTAATAAATTAGTTAAGTTAGTTTATTTGAAACAAATTTACTTTGGTTTCCCCTAAAATACCCTTTCTAATTATGTGAATTGTAATTACTAACTATCCCTCAATGAAAATCCCTTACTTTATGCAATGTAATTAATAGAGATACTTTAGGAGAAAAATTATATATAAAGGGTTAATATAATATTTAGTCCCTAAAATTTAACCTTATTTTGATTTTGGTCCTTTAAGTTTCAAGCCGTGGATTTTGTCCCTCAAGCTTCATTCTATTTTAAACATTAGTCCCTGTAATTTAATAAAATTTCGAACAATAGTTTTACTCCTTGAAAGACTAAAACTTATAATTTAAAACTTAATAAACTAAAACTAAAATGAGTATAAGTTTGAGGAATAACAAAATTATATCAACCAAATTATAGATTTGAATGAAGGTGTTATATTTAGAAACAAAATAAACATCTTAGCTAGTTCTCATATTTCAGATAGTATCATTAAATATTCAAATTTAGTTACAGAATTTAGGTGGTAAGTATTAAGTAATAGGTAAAACCGTAAAAGTGAAAGATTCTTTTTATTACCGGAAAAGTGAGAGATTCAAACTCTATTAATCTATATTAAAAAAATGTTTATTTTGAAATAAACAAAGTGACAACAGAGAGAATGATTATCAAGGATAATTTTTAATTAAATTAAAAACATGTAATGAGAAAAACTAACTAATTTTTTATTCATGTGAAATAAGCAATTATGATTTATAATATTTGATATAAGAGGAAACATGATATATGTGACATAATTGGCTACCCTTGACAGTGAAATATGGTTAGAGGTGTTTGATATCTTGCCAGCAATTGTAAAGATGAAATAGATATTTAACTTTAAGGGGTTTTTTTCCAGATTATGATTGTCTTCATGAATCATCTATTTCTTTTAACATATCTAGATTTTTTTTGCCAAAAACATATCTAGAATTTATTGCATATAATATCTTTTTTTTTATGGATAATGTTATATAACAATATGATTGAATTATAATTGTATCGCTTGTGCAACTTTTTTCCAGTCAATGTCAATTATTTTTATGATAAGTTATTTTCGAACTGATGTTTACCATTTCATCTAGGCTAACTTTTATGAATTTTTTTTTTATTGCCATACCCTTGACATCAAGATTTTTTTTATTAAAAAAAGTTAAATAGTAAGCCCATGCATAAGGCATGGTAGGAGCCCCACGACTTATAGCTGCATGTAATTTTTTTTCCTTACGATGGTTATTAATATTCATTTTTTTGCCAACAAAATTTATTAATTAACTTTTAGTTAGGTAAATCATTTAAAAGAGAAAATATGTATTTTTATTTATTACTTAATTTAATGGTAGCTTCGAAAACACTTGTTATTTTATTTTTCACATTTAAACCATAGAGCCTCCAAATCATTCATTTATATTACATACTTTCTCTGGTTCTTATTGTAAGATGCTAACTAGAACTAATTTTTTGTCCCAAACATAAGGAACTAACCATCTCATTAATTATTCTTTTTCATTCTACCCTTATTATTTATTAATGAGAAAATTATGTTTAGGTCCCAACTAAGAGAAAAAATAATTAAACAGTCCAATGAAATTGCTTAATTGCATTTAAATCTCATAGAGTTGTCAATTGACGCTTATGGAGTTGTCAATAACAATTCATGGAAGCTTATGGAGTTGTTAACTAGAACTTAAATGCAATTACACAATTTTATGGAATTATTTGATCATTTCTTCTCTTGGTTGGGACTTGATCCCAATTTTCTCTTTATATATTGAGTTTTTAAGTTTAGAAAAATTGAATCACGTCTTTATTAAAAAGGGGTCAAGTAAAAAAAAATATCAATTTATGTCAAATTTAGTGACTTAATTATAATTCATTGGCATTTGAGAATTAGTTGTAAAGATGAAAAACTACCGAAGAAAGAGAATGATAGATGTGGTGCAGAGAAGTTTTAGTTGGAAAGATGAAAATTGCTTTCATGCATTTTATTCTCATGCATATATGTTTTTTTTATAAATTTAAAACTCCCACGAAACATTTAAAACCAAAAAAAAAAGCACTTTTATGCTATACTTACCAACAACAAAATCACATAAAATAAGTTAATCTAATAAACAACCACATATCCTTAATTAGTTATTGATCCCACCTTTCAAATAAATGTATATATGTCATCAATAAATATCCACATCCTAGTCTTTAATTTATTTCTAATTGCCCCCTTCAAGGGGTATAGTGTTAATCCCATCATAGATGGATCGGTAGGCTTTTTCTAACAGCACACCAAATGCATATTTACTCTTTATAAGTTTTTTGAAAGACAGGCAAATTTGCTACCTCTTAGGCTCTTACCTATAAATGTACCATAGGACCATTAATTTTGATCTCGTGTTAAGAGAGGCTAATTGCTGTACTGATTCTTTTGCTTGTCGTGGTCATTGTACCCTTCCTCACACTATTTTATCCTAAAAAAAAATTGGAAGTATTTTTTTAAAGACTGGCCAAGGTTTTAAATAAGGAATATAATTATTGTAAAAGTCTCTATAACAAGTTAGCAATATAAATGAACTATTATTTCATGTAATAGAATTTGTTATTGTATGCGACTCACTGTGAGAGACAAAATGGATAGTGTAGCGAGTGAAATGGCAATCGCATGCCCATGAGTGAAAAGAAGAATTCAAGAAATAACAAAAGAAAACAAAAAAAAATAGAAAACAATAAAACATGTAAAATTTATTTAATTTTAGTTTTTGTTTTTAAAAAAAATAGTTTTTTTTTTTTGGTTTTATAGAAGTCTTGATTAAAAATTAACAACCAAACAAGTTTTTATATTTTAGGATGAGATTCGATTAGAGAATTTGACATAATAAATATAAACAAATCGCTGTAAGTTTCATACATTAAATATATATAGGTCTATTTAAATCGGTATACTAAAATTTTCAATAAAAAGAAAAGAAAACAGCTTTTTTTCCAGTGAAAATAAAAGAAAAGGAAGCAACCGCACCAATAATTTTCTCTCCTTTCCATGTTATTCATATCCTATAAGATAATTGCAGACATCAATTAATTACAATTAGTCATTTTTATGTCAGACGGAAAATTCAAATTCCTCCTGTTCTGTCGCTTTGACAGATGATAATTCACTCGTTTGTCTACCTACGCCCAGTAAAAATAATGAATATCGATCAATTTATGGGGGAAAAATTTATTTCTTTGCTTGTTATTAGTTGTTTATTTCAATTACTTTTACACCATTTCTTAATTAATGTCACTTCCCCATCCTAAATATAATACTTTAACATACTTTATTAATAATGTCCGTAAGAGAAAATTAAGGGCTTTCTAAACCAAACCTGATGAACAGTATAAATAATTAACAAAATACAATACAAAAAAAATTAAGTAGATACTATACTATAAATCGCAGTTTGCAAAAACGATTTTCACAAATCGTTGAACAGAACCACTATTTGCATGTAAAATGGGGGGAGAGTGGCTGACATGGGGCACATGTCATTCACACTGTGAATGACTTACACCTTGACATGTGTCAGGGTGCAAGTCGTTCACTGTGTCAACGACTTGTACGTCGTTCACTACGCGTGAATGCATTGACACGACAATGTATTCACATATTTGTTTTTTTTTCCTACAGGTGGCAGGCTTTTA
>JBAGKO010005240.1:0-11914 GCA_037177275.1 Acacia concinna | reverse complement strand
TCTTCAAGTAATAAATATATAATAATATAGTATTAAAGAAGAGGGAGATTGAGAGTTTTTTCTCTTTAAAATTATAAAATGTCAAGGTGAAAGTGTAAAATTTATAAGGTTTATAGTATAAATATATTTTTTAAAAATATATATATGCGGGCCAACCCGCACCAACTCGCGGGTTGGACTGTGAGGGCCGCACGGGTTGGGAAAACCCCAATCCTAACCCCGTGCCAACTCGTGGGTTCGCGGCTCAACCCAGGGGTTGGGCCCGTTTTCCCGGCTCTACCCTTGCATGCAAAAAGGCATATCCGTACAAACACAAAGAAAAATATATACTAAAAGAAAGAAGCCGCCAAGTATTCAAAGTAAGTTTCTAACTTACTAGGTAAAACAACTATGATTCTTTATTTCGTTTATTTATTCATCTAGAAAGTTTATTTTTATTATTTTCTTCTACTAATGATTTCCTGACTTTTTTTTCTATGTGAATATTTTTACTATGTGACTATTGTGGATCCACACTAGGGAACGCCCTAACCAATCTATGTGACAAAATGGGTGCTCAAAATTTTCTATATATGTGCTTGTTTTTCTCAATCTAAAATAAATCTCATATTTTGGACTAAGTGGTTTTATATTTGTACAACAGCTTGGCATTATTAGTTTGAAAATTTATATACGTTGTTATTACTCACTATTCTAACCGTAATGCTCATATGCCAATTACCAAGGTCATTATTAGGATTGACTGGATTATGGTAGGAGATGTTCACATCATCAGAGAAATCACCATTTTCACCAATTATCCACCGCCTCCACCACCTATTTTATCACCTTTTGTTCTAAGTAATGGTGTTATCATAATCTCACCTAAGGAGTTTATGAGATCTGTTTATGGGAATCATCCCATGAAGCTATCTGATCTACCTAAAGATTTCGTCGACTTCCTCAATGAGGGACCTAATAATTAAAATTGAAATTAAAAAGCATTAGCCGAAATAATACTAAATAAAGTGCTTAATTTAATTTTTTGTTGTTACTGATGTAGTTTGAACTTTTAATTCCTTCCTTTTGTAAGAATATATTATAAAAGGATTATGATATAATAGCTCTTTTACATCCTACGGGAATTATCTCTTTGTTATTATTCTTTTGTATATTTTATAATTATATTTAATATATATATATATAAGTACATAATCGTAAACCATGCATTATAGAAATAAATTAAAAAGATGTGTAATCACATTAAGGATTTTACAACATGCATATATACATATATATATACTATTAATAATAAACAACGTAGCAGGTTTTATTACATATATGTATATGTTATATACATTGCAAATTAAGTATATATAGATCATCAAGTGTCCCGTTTTCTTTTCTTTAACTTGATTATAATGCCATTTTTAATTACAATTGCTTTCTTAATAACTTTGTGAACCAAATTCCCCCTCTTTGATATCCATATTCCTTCATTGTGATCATGCCTAATATATAAAGCATCATCCTCATTGATCTGTGTTTCAAGATATGACGACCCTTGGAAATGATCATACTCACTAAATTTATCACCTCTTGCATCCTCATCATTTCTTTTGTTGCAAAGCATAAAAATTAACCAGCCTTTATTTGTAAGATCTAGAATGTATAACACTTATTTAACTTGAGCGGCCACAATGAAATGCTCTTGTTTATACTTGATCTTGTTCAAGTTCAATTGTATCAAACATAACTTATCCACTTTTAAAGCAATTTTATTGTCAACACACATGCACCTAAAGACCAGAAGATGATGTCCTACATAGTTCAACTTCCAAATGTGCTCAACCACGCCAATATTTATCCAATTCATCAATACTAGATAACGCAACTAACAACTTAAATTTAATACAACAAACTCTTTAAATCATCGACACAATAATATAATGTTCACATTCTCTTTATATCCCTACTTCATCATCAATACAAATAAAATCAAACTTTAATATAACTATACAACAAATTAATTAAATAAACATTTGAAATATATATATATCCATCACAAAACAACACACATCACACATATATACACTCTTATTAATTAACAACACACAAATTTATCTTAACACAGCAAGCAAAATGAAGAGCAACAAACTAAGAAGTTTCATAATCTAATTAATTACTTATTCGATCACAATATATAGTAGTGTGAAGAAATTAAAAATATCCGATCGGTATACATATATACAACAGCTAGTAAAGTACGTAAAATATATCAAAGATTGAAATATAGCTGCAATTTAGTAATCCTCTTCTAGAAGCAACCAGAAAATTAAAAAAGACCAAACATTTGCTAAGAGAGATTAGATATGAACAACACTAGCAAGACCCACGACACCCATGCAAGACAATGCGTGATTGCCCGCACGCTGCACGTTTGGTAAGAACCAACCAGCCTATACAACCCGTGTGAGCAACGAAGGAGGCGGACGACGATTTGACATAGACGAAATGAGAAATTCCCGACATAGAGTGAAAAATGAAGGTGGAAGAGCTCGAACACCTTCATGGGTGAAAAACTTAGCATTTTGGAGTTTTTTGAAGTTTCAAATTATGATGGAAAAATGGGCATGTTTGAATATGAACACAGTATATAGGGTGCTTTTTATAATAAAACCGTCATATATATAGTCTATTATGGTTTTTAAAATAACAACCATCACATATATGTCACATATATATAACGATTTTATAAAACCCCGTCATATATAGTATACACATAATGACGGTTTATATTTAAAAACGTCATACAAGTTTTTAAAAAATGTTCGCCTCTTAATATATGGTGGGTTTCTAATAACTACAATATATAGAGCATTATAGATACACAATTTTGTGGTAGTTAATCCTATTTATTTTACAACGGGATGGTCCCAAACACAATCATTACCGAGATCCATCCAGACTTTTTATCCTGTCACATAATCATTTTATTATTGATTTAAAATATCTAACATTTTTATTGAAGACATAATAATATCTTTTTGAATATATATTAGTTATATAAAAGGATATCATCATATAATTTTTGTAACATAAAAAGATATTATCATATTTTGGTTATATCTTTAATAAATATACTATAAAATTTTTTAAGGCAAAAAAACTATAAATATTTAGAAAAACCCTTATGAGTGTCCCCATCTTTGTTCACTCTACTCTGCATTGATCTCTCTTGCAATGACTTACCTAATTCTTTACAAAATACTATAAATATTTATAATCATTGCTTTTAATGTTAATTTGTGTCATTAATAATTTTTACACACTTCTCTATACCTTTTCTGGGAGTGAAATTCTTTTACCTTAATTTTAGATCATACTCTTTGTTTTTGGAAAATTCTTTCAAGATCCTAAATACATATATATAATGGATGTAGATGTAGATGTAGATAGTAATTCTTCAAGTAGTGACACGGACAGCGGATCCATATCTTCGTCTAGATCAAGTGAAGATGACTTTCAATTCTTAGAATTGTTAGTGCTTAATATGATAAACGAATATGAACATAAGTTTTTAAACAAGATTCCAGTTCGTATATATGCACTTATCGGTCAGGAATTTATGAATGAGCTTATGCAAGGATAAGGAACTACTTGTTATGATTTGTTGCGAATGGAAAAGGCATGTTTTATTAGTTTTTGCAATGAGTTAAGGACTAAAGGTTTTTTAGAAGATTCAACAGAAGTGCAGTTAGAAGAGAAGGTTGCACTGTTCCTATATATTATATGTCATAATCTTAAACAAAGGGTAGCTGCAGATTGTTTTCAACATTCTACTGAAACAATTTCACGCTGTTTTAAGGAGGTGTTAAGATCAGTATGTCTCTTGGGAAAAGAGCTTATACAAGATACAAGAGAGTTGGCACCTATGCATGTTAGAAATAACCCAAAGTACTTCCCATGGTTTAAGGTAAATCTTAATCTTAATTATTGCTATTTATGTCTTAGTTATTATTAGTTTTTCTCATAATTGTGTGTGTTTCAAATGTAGGATTATGTAGGTGCAATTGTTGGTATACATATAAGTGCTCGGGTACCTTCTGAAAAGCAAGCATCATGTAAAGGAAGAAAGACAATTGATGCAATGACTAGTCCTAAAGCAAATTTCCCATGGCCTCCCAAAGGTATAATTCAAAATTTAATCCTTCATATATGCCATTTATCCTTTTTAGAATCAATGTCCTGCTATTGTTGTAAGATCATTTTATCTTGTAGACTCTGGATATTCTTGCATCGGTGGTTTTCTTCCACTATATAGAGGAGAAAGATATCATGTGCAAGAATGCCGAGGTAGATGTCACCAAGCTAGAAATGCTAAAGAGCTTTTTAATTATAGGCATTCTTCATTAAGAATGACGATTGAACAATGCTTTGGAGTTTTGAAAGCTCGGTTTCCTATTTTGAAATTAATGTCACCATACAAACCTTTCAAACAATGTTTAATAGTGGTGGCATGTTGTGCTATTCATAATTATATACGCAAGTGGAATCAAAGTGATGTGTTGTTTACAAAATGGGAGAATATGGATCCGACAAAAGTGGAGGATTTAACCTTAAGCATAAATTTAGAAGTTGAAAGTTTGTCTGGAAACAGGAGTATACAAGGTACAAGTTATAATTTGGATAACGTGTCTAGACTATCTGATCAAAGCGCAGCAGAGATGTCAGCACTTCGTGATCAAATTTCTGTTAGGATGTGGTTACATCATCGCAATTCTATCATTTGATATAATTATATGTTATTTTTGAAACTCTTTGTAAAACAATATCCATTTAAATTTTAATCATATTATTTTTGACACTGTGTTATCCATTGATCTTTTAACTTAATTTTTAATTAGACTTGATTATTTATATAATAAGATATTATCTATTTATAAGAAATAAATCAGGAAAAAAATTAATTATAATAAAATGTTAATATCAATTATATAAAATAAGTGAATTCAATAAATTGATGTTAAGAAGAATTGATTCAAACTGAATTTTATTTAGTTCTTTTTCTCAAAACTTGTTTTAAGAAAATCATTGCTCAAATCGCTTCTTCTTTTTTTTTTTTTTCTAAGAGTTGTTTTTTTATAAACAATTATCCAAACAAGTGTTTTGGTTTTAAGACTTGTTTTCAAAAACAATTATCCAAACAAGTTTGTTTTGTTTTTGTTTTCAAAACTTGTTTTTAAAAATTGTTTTAGATAACAAAAAACACAACATAGAATCAAACAAGCCCATATTTTTGGTTAGATTCTTTTGTTAAGAACATAATGGTAAGCAACACAAAAAAAAAAAATTAAATGAATTAATCCATACAATCCAGTCCCCAAGAACACAGAACTGTGGTTAACACAGAAGTGATGGAGCCTCTAGGCAAAATTAAGATCATAGATGAAAAGTCGGTGGGATGACTTTAGTGATGGGGAAATTCAATTACCTGCATGTGCAAAATATTTAAGATTGTGAATATTTTCCCTAATGCCTCTTCTGAATTATTATTTCAAAATAGCTTGTTTCAAATTCAGTGCATTTAAATCAAATCTTTAATTGTTTACCCATGGAGGATTACTTCCTAGCTTCCCCGTTTTAACCCCAAGCAAATGATTTCTTTTAGTTGTATGTCTTTTATGTTGTATTTATAAAAAATAATGATAAGATTGGTACTACTATGACTGAGATAAATTTATTGGCTTTTGCAAATTGTTTTCATCTTCTTATTTGAACTGTCAAATGCCCTTTGGAATATTTTGGAGATATATATATATAAACACTTTAGAAATTGGCAGGCAAAATAGAAACTTTAGGGAGGAGGATGGAAACTATACCAACAGTAACCCTGGGATAAATGGACTGAATTTGTCCGTTTAAAAAACGTTCATACAATCGATATTAATTTAAACGGTTTAAATTTAAAGAAAAAGCTAGCTGCTTTAATCTTTTAATTAAATTGCTTGGGTACTTTTATTTAACTTTAAATCACTACTTTTTTGAAGAAATTTTTTGCTCCTCCATTAAGAACTGTAGGTTGAATAATGAAACTTTAATGTAAGACAGCTTTTATCTTTTAATTAAATTGCTTGGGTACTTTTTTTTAACTTTATTATATTCCTCTATTAATAGATTTTTTCAAAGTTGAATTATGAAACTTTTTATTTTTGAGAAAATTCTAAAAAAAGACAGAGGAAATAGGAAAATTTCAATTCAAAGCAGCGAAATCGGAAAATCTCAAATAAGTCTTTTTATACTTTATTTTTACGTAATTACAAAAATGCCACTGAATTTTTAACAACATGAGTATCATAATTTACAATAAGAGTATCTCAATTAACAACATCAACACAAACAACTTACAATGTAAATATGTAGTACCTAAATACTTTTAATATTGTTAATTTAGATATTCGTGTTGTGAATTATAATACTCATGTTGTTAAAAATTCAATAACATTTTCGCAATTACACAAAAAATATACAAAAAGATTTATTTGAAATTTCTCGATTTCGCTGTTATGAATCAAGATTTTTCTATTTCTCTTATCTTTTATTGAGATTTTTTCTTTTTTCTTTTAACAATAATTTTTGTATCTAAAACCTATTTTTCTATCCTACAATTACATATATATATTTTATTAAAAACAATTATTTATTAAAAAACAAAAAAAGTACTCGAGCCACTGAGCACCATGAAGTCTTCTCTCCAAGTCTTGTCCGAAACTTCATTCCTCACGTCATGGATGATGTTTGGTGGACCCATACGCTACTTTTTTCACTTTCACGCCTTTCTTTTCTCCCTTTCACTCAAAATTCAAAAACACCAAATGGAACGAAGCAAAAAAGAAATCGTTGGGATGTCCTGACCTCCGGTCTTTGAGGCAACCTCGTCGAAATGGGATGCCAATACACTACGCTAGTACTTAAATCCTTGAACGTCTAGCCAATGTATTGCGCTTCAAATTTTCCTTCACTGGTTTCTGTGTTGTGGTATTTATAGTGCAGACTTGATGGCAGACAGTGTGGTTAGTTTTGTGCTGGAGAATCTGTCTCGGCTTGTGGCACACGAAGCCAATTTGCTATGTGGCGTGGAAGACAAAGTGAAGTCCCTTAAGAGTGAGCTCAGAATGATACATGTCTTCCTTAAGAGCTGCGATCAAAACCAGAGGAAGAAGGAAACCGAACAAGAGGTTATACGCCAAATCAAAGATGTGGCACATGAAGCTGAGGATGTCATTGACATTTTTGTTGCCAACGTTGTCAGCCATCGAAGGAGAAGTTGGCTATCCAAGATGCTCCATGGTGTTGACCACGCAAAGATGTTGCACCATGTTGTAGGGAAAATAGACAAAATGAAAGTCACTATCGATTAGATTTATGAGAACAAAATCAAATATGACACCCAGGAAGCAGCAGGATCTTCAACAGATCAGGAGTTAAAGCTACTGCACAAGCGAAGAAGGGATGTGGAGGAAGATGACGTCGTGGGTTTTGAGCATGACACAACTGAAGTAATCAATCTCCTCAAGCAAGGTGGTTCGGGTTGTAATGTGGTGTGCATCATTGGTATTTGGTATGGGCGGATTAGGTAAAACTACTCTTGCTCGCTAGATTTACAATAGTGATCAAGCTAAGTAGAGAATTACTTTGAGTGTCATGCTTGGGTTTATGTATCTAATGACTTTAGACCTAGAGAGCTTTTGCATGCCCTTCTTAGATGCTTGATGACTATCTCTACAAATACATGTGATTACAATGAGAATAGCATTAGCAAACATAAGAAGAAATCAAAGGGCAAAGGCGGAGCCAAATATGATGATTTTCATAGTTTGAGTGAGGCAGAACTGAAAGAAAAGGCGCAAAAATGTTTGAAAAGGAAGAGGTATCTTGTAGCGTTGGATGACATATGGAATCCTCAACATTGGGATGACGTACAGCACGCTTTCCCAAATGACTGTAAATCTAGTAGGATCCTTATTACTAGCCATTTGAAAGAGGTGGCTTTTTATGCCAGCTCATCTCCTCCCTACTATCTTCCTTTTCTTTGTGAAGAAGAGAGTTGGAAGCTTTTCTGAAAGAGGGTGTTTTGAGGAGAAGCCTTGCCTTCTGATCTACAACTATTAGGTAACTCATGGTAAAAAGTTGCAAGGGGTTGCCGATATCTATTGTGGTGCTTGCAGGAATTCTTGCAAACAAGGAGAAGTCATACTGAGAATGGTCCAAGTTCATGAGACATGTAAACTTGTATCTCACTCAACCAGAAACACAAGTGCAAGATATAGTGCTTAAACTCAGTTATGATAGCTTGCCTTCAAGGTTGAGGCCATGCTTTCTATATTTTGGCATGTTTCTCGAAGACTTCGAGATTCCTGTTAAACGGTTGATCCAACTGTGGGTCGCTGAAGGATTCATTATTCACAACTATTCGAGAATTCCAAAGGATGTTGCAGAGGACTACTTGCATGAGCTTATTGACCGTAGCTTAATCCAGGTGGCGAGAAGAAGAAGTGATGGGGGAATCAAGACATGTCGCATCCATGATTTTCTAAGAGAACTCTGCATATATTAGAGCAGGGAGGAGAAGGCTTTTGAAGTTTATAAGGATACAAACATTCTAGAGCGAACCAAACCTCACAGGTTGTCCTTTCAATGTCATATGTCAAATTTTTTTTGTTTCAAGCAACAAAGACCTTCAAGCACTCGTTTTGTGCTTTGCTTTGACTGGAAGTGGTACTTCGGCCGAGACTCAAGCAAGTTAAGAAGGCTTGTGAATTGGTTTCAACTTATTCGAGTGTTGGATCTAGGCGGTCGTTGTGTAAATGGATACTTTATATTTTAAATAATAGACCTTTCCCAATCTCTTTTCTTTCTTTTCTATATTTGATACAAATGAGTGGATTTTGTTTAATAAAAAAAAAAAAGCATTGGATTGCATTTAAGTTGGAGGGGCTTCTGTATAATTTATTCAAAATTTTATTGATGATAAGGAGTTGTTCAATTTTTTTACACAAATAATAATGACGCCCAGTAAAATCTATGCACATGGTACCAAGACTTTGATTTAGATTCTTATCACCCATAAAATTTTTAAAGGGACACTTTTTTCTCCAACTTTCCTTTGATTTTAATTATTTTTTTATGCATATCTCACACGATATTCTTATTTCATGATTATCAAGATGGCCCCTTCTACTTTGAGGTGCATACCTTGTTTTAATTTATTTTATCCTCTATCAGCCAACTAACTAATCTTTAATCGCGCATGGCTCATAAACAATCTCTTTCATAGTTATACATTTCCAGCTCTTCCGCGAATCTCACACGAAATATCTATGCCTTCATGCCAAAAAAATAAAAACAAGGAAAGGAAAAAGAAATTGCGATGCCTTTGTCAAGTTGACCAAAACTGAACACAAAGAAAAACAAGTCTTAGAGTGATACTCCTTCCGGTCTTAATTATAAGGGCCTGTTGACTTTTTTTTTTGAGGATCTTAAGAAAATTAATTACATTATTTAATTATATCATATGTTGTGTTTTCTTATATTATGTATTAGCTCATGAGTCAAACAATATAGTTTGAAGAAAAATAATAAATTTTAATGTCTTAAAGTAATACAATTAGTTTTCTTAGGATTCTCTAAAAAAAGTTAATAGACTCTTATAATTAGGATTGGAGGGAGAAATACAAGTATCGAATCCTTGTCTTGTCCAGTTTTGTACCTCATATTTTCCTTCATTTTCTTATCTTCTTTTAGGCTAATACTCCTAAAGAAATTTCATTTTCAGTCAGGATTTTATTTTCATTAGTTCATATTTAAGATTAGAAATGAGAAAGAATGAAATATAAAAGCAATATTTTTTTTAGCACAATTATATGTTTCTTCATTTTGAAATGATCACTCAAATAAAATAAGAACGACTTTAATATAACAAACATTATTTAAAAATATATGTCCAAACAGTGAACACGTATTAGATTTGAATAAATAAAATTTAATATTTTGATTACTTTTTCTACTTAAAATAATTAAAAGGTTAAAATCACTTATTACTAAGAACTGAAGTAGCTAAGCAACATGTCTTCTTTCAAAGTCAAAGATACCTCTTGTTTAATGGACCGACACGCTTCATCTGTCACTTTAAAACCCCACAAGTTATCTTTCATCTGCAATATCCAATATGGTCCCTGCGCACTAGTGTGACTGTGATGGTTATACACTACCTGGTATTTAAATGAGAAAATTGTGTAAAAGTGTTAAATAAGAGGATATACATAAAAAAAGTTTTAAAATAAAAAAAAATACTGTCAAGTCTGAGTTAACAATCTCATGTATTTGGATTGAGAATAATATAATTCCTAAATTCCTCTTTGTCCATTCATACCAAACATAATATATAAAGCAATATTATACATTTTCAAGCTCCAAAATAACGATTGAGTAACTTGAGTTATGTATTTTGGTCCATAATACATTGAACATAAATTTTTGCCTCATTCAAACAAATTTCCTCTTTTACACATTACAACAAACACCTTGTATGCATCAATGTTCAGTCCATAAACTCCCCACAGTTCCTATAGTTTAACAAACACATAATTTTCAGTTGTCCAACTAGTCTCACAAGAATAGACTCAAAACAGAGAAAACCACGTGTTAATTATTAATTAGTCTCTTGCCCCTTTTAAATAACCAACCAGCGTAAAAAATAATTGCCTACTTTGATTTGAACTCACCTTCATCTTCCATTCAATCGTGCTCTGAATTCCTTCATTAATCCACCATCACAATGCACAAAATAGAAAAGGCAGGGGACAAAGTTATGATACAGAACAGAGGAAAGAGAAATCGATAGAAAGAAAGGATGGCTGGATTAATGAAGGAATTCAGACTCACAAAGTAAATAAAGTATTTAATTAATTAAAAAAATTTGTGTAAATATATATTTTAAAAAATTTTGCGTCCTTACATTTGCTCATAACCAGTATTCCCTTTGGTCCTAATTATAAAGCCTCATTGACTTTTTTAGAGAATTTTAAAAAAATATTTACATTATTTTAAGCCATTAAAATTTATTGTTTTTCTTCAAATTATGTTGTTTGGCTTATTAATTAATAAATAATATAATAAACCACAACATATAATATGATTAAGTAATGTAATTAATTTTATTTAGGATTCTTAAAAAAAGTCAAGTAAGCCTTATAATTAGAATTAGAGAGAGTAATAACTAATAAACATTTCTGTCATCGTTGAACTAATGATTTGTCCCTTCATTCGTGAAATCTCCACTTCACTACAAGCTCCTGCTATTTACCCCGCAAAACCAGCAAGAAGCTATTGAAACCAAACCATCATCACTGGCTCTTAATATTGAAGCATGAACCCTTTGAGAGAAGTGGATCGAGCTCATCAGTTTCTTTGTTTGGATTTTTAGGACGGATAAGAAAAGGAAAAATTGCGTTAAGGTTCCGAGTAAAGGAATTTACATTAAAGAGATCCCGAGATAGAAAAAAATTACTGTCTGGTTCTGTAGAGTTGTCAATGGCGCCACAGGAGTTGTTAATAACAACCCTATAACAACACATGAGGTTGTTAACTGGGACGTGACAATAATATTTTTCTATTTCGAGACCTCTTTAACATATATTTTTGAGAAGCAGTTGAGCACAAGAAAGCACAAGAACTCATAAGCAATAGTTTGGGTGTTTGATTAAAATTGTTAAAATTAGTTAAAGACAATAAATTGTGGTTCTAGTACAAACTATCTTGATTTGTAGAAAAATTTTATTAGCTTTTATTATATTACACTCCGTAAGGAAATGAGTGAAATTAACTTGTTCAATTGTATTTCGTTAAGAAAAAACTTGTTAGCAACACTTTAGTA
>JBAGKO010005229.1:0-11915 GCA_037177275.1 Acacia concinna | reverse complement strand
AAATCAAGCTCATAGAGTCTAACAACATTAAAGAAAGTCTAACAAAGTTTTAAAAGTTAAGTAAACAAAGTAGTTGTAAAGTTTATAAAGAGTCAGTAACATACAAGAAGAGGTAGCTAGCAATCAACTTTCATTTTCTCCTGATTGAAAAATCCCCATTCATTCAAATGCACTAATGATCTTTTCATTCTGTTGCTTCACGTTTTGGTAGTTTGCTCGAATCTCATGATTCTCTTGTGTCAGTTGAGTTATTTGCATGCGCAATTCACTTCAGAATTTTCATTTGGTGTAGTGTTGTTGACTAAAGGAGATGACCGCTGAGATGAGGTACCACAAATATCTGTACCCTCAGATCCAAGTCCATAGGGATGATCCTTTTTGCTCTTTCCGCCTACAACATTTATGCAAATGTTATCATATATATCATGAGAACTAGAACTTGTAGAATCTATGGAGACCTTTCGCCTGACAAAATCATCTTGTAACATTAAAACACAAAAAAAAATTAAGAAAAAACATTTGGCATAAAGGGAATTATATTTGTTGGAATTGGAACTCTATTCTGTACAAAAAAGAGAGAGAAGACAAAGATGATAAGATGGTAAACAAAAATAATATGTTACAAGAATATGCAACATTGAATTTTATATTATAACCGACTGTATTATTCATATGTGAATCCAGTAACCATATTTAAGAAGATTTCTTGCTTAAAGGAACAATGAATATGCATGCCATCTCAAACTAGCTAATTATCAAGCCCAACATATATATATATATATATATATATATAAGTGGAAATACATATCTGTGAAGCAAATAAGCTATAAATGTGTAAGAGAAGACTCTCGCTAGTTTACTCGAGTAGTGTTTTCATAAGAAACAATGGTCAGATCCAATGATTATATTTGATGATAACAATTTTTTCTTAAAAAAACTTTATTTTATAGGAAAATTTAATAGTAAATTATAAGATTAAGATTGAGATTTGAAACTTAAAATTATATAATTCGAGTATAGGAATAAAAGTAGCGAGTCAAAAGTCTCATCTAAATGAAGTTAAAAAGAAAGATTGCATTGATCCTTATTCAAATATTGATATCAAAGTTGGGAGTTAAAATATATTAGAGTTACTCATCCAATCCAAATGATATTAATAGAGGGAAGACACTATTTTACAATTTGTAATAATTAACATGAAAAAAGAAAATAGGGAGACATTAATCTGTAGCCCATTCACTTTTAACATAATTATAATAACTTTATCCCTTAAGTATCAGTTTGTGCAGCTGAGAAGTGAAAAAGAAATGAAAATGAATTTAAATACAGTAGTGAAAATGGATCCCTTTAGGATAAATACTTGACCTTCCATGTTTGACTCAAGATGAGAGTTTTTAATGAATGAGTCAGCAAGAATGAACCTAGGCTAGCTACCATCAGATTTAAACTATTAAATGTCTACTCTAAACCATTCAACCAAAAAATTTAGAATGAATCATTGCGGGATAGAAAAATGACTCAATGAGCAAGGAAGGAAGATGTGAAACTCCCATTTCCAGCAGCTTCAATTCTGTAATTCAGTTAATTCAATATAACAAGGCATCAAATATCAATGATATGCATAGAGCTTATAAACGTTCAATGTTCAGATTCAGCTATGGACAAAAATTTAGCAAGCAAGAAAGCTCAGCAAGTTGAAGAAAGGCATATGCAAACAATGAATTTCAACAATGCAATTTAGAGACAATTGGCAAGCTCAAATTATGCAAGGCATGACAACAAGCTTACCGATAATGACCATGGAAATGCACAAATAACAAGAGCATCATACCAAGCAAGGTTTGCATAATTCATGCATCAATTAATGAGTACACAATGATCAATATAATGTCAACTAGCCTAATATGCTCCTTCAGTGAGATGCTCAACAATGATTACCTTAAGCAAAGAATCTTGATTCCAAAAGCTTTGCAGTAAATGGTTCAACTTGACAAGATAACAATAAAACCAGTAATAGTAAAAACTAGAGTTGCACCAACGCCAGAGTCCACTTAGCCTACCATATAGTCACAATCACAAAACAAAGGTAAAGGCAGCAACTAAAAGAGATTGCAATTCATACAAGCTCAACATGTCATAAGGCCCCTGAACAAAAACAATCAAATGCAGGATAACATGTTATCTCAGAGAATGCAGCATGGATAATAATAAGAAATCAACAATTTCAAAACTCTAGTCAAGAGAAAATTTGAATATCAACACCAAACAAGTATTTGATAATGCGTCCAGGTCTAATAGTGACTTGAATCATAATTCAGTTAGAAGCATAGGAGCAAGTGAACTCAGTTGCCACAATTTGAATCAAACTTCAGCTAGATAAATGCAATCCCCAATATGAAACTTAAAAGAGATGAACTCAAGAAAGCAATGATTCCAGCAAAAAGCAACATGCAGAATCAAATTCAATGCATGGCAAGTATGTGATTAAAACCAAATCAACCTCTCCCCTACTTAGACTACACTTGGTCCTCCAATTAAAGTTATCTATTAAGGGCAGTATGAAACATTGGCAATGGAGAAAAAATGAACTAGCACACAACATTTCAAATACATGCATAAAGATATTCTAGAAACTATCAATAAAAGCAACAACACTAGATGAATGTGCAAGACATGCATATAATGACCAAAGTAAAAGTAATGACATCTTAAACTTGTTACAAGTCTAGAGAATTAACATTTCAAATACATGCATAAAGATATTCCAGAAACTATCAATAAATTGAAGAAAAATAACAACCTATTATGGGCATCAGCATATAAAACCCAACTCATGATGCCAATATAACAAAAATGCACTTACATGAGCTACAGCTACTTGATGATCCACAAATTCTCCTATTTTGTCATTATAATGTGTCCTCTTGAACAACTAAAACAAAGTAGGTTCTCTATCCAACTCCTTGGTCTGTAGTTAATTGTATATATGTGTTATGTGATGCATTAAGGAAGTAATATTAATTGTATAAAAAGTAACTTCATACCATGCTCCGCTTATGTTCAGTATTAGAAATATTGCCACCTTTGTGTTGTGCGCCTCCTCTAGAAGATGCTCGATTGTCTTTGTTTAGTTCAGCCTTATTCTCATAAGATTCATAATTCCATACATTCTCTATCTGAGTAATCACATTCACAAGAATCCAATAGGCCTAACTCCTCTTTCATAAATGGTGCGTCTAACTTGATGCATGGTTCCTCTGAAGAGCTCTGCACTCTTCGAATGCCAAATTCTTCTAATTGTAGCATCATGTTCAAGCAACCATTTCAATTTTTTCTACGTTAGAAACGAATAAAATAAAAATTAAATGGAAGTAGAGCAAAATGCAATATAGTAAACAAACTATAAACAGTGATATACCGCCCATTCATTAAACCAAATCTGCTTATACTCATCAGTTGCCAGTGACCAATTATAAAATGGTTGATCAAACATTGATTGAATCACAAGAGCAATACATTGTACAACACCATCAGTAGGATTGAACCTACCAAGGGACTAAACAAATCATTACTTCCTTACTATATATTTTATATATGAAATAATATATAAGTTTCAAACATAAATAAATGCTTACGTATTCTTTTCCAGATATACCCATGTTCGGCCATCTAAAGGATTATAACCCCATGGTAGAAGACTACTAGCACCTTCTGCATTAGAAGGTTGTGAGTTTTCAGTACCAGGAGATGGAGATGGAGATGGTTGAGGTGATGTTTTGTTTGCAGACTGAGGTGTAATATAGAAGGGGATGATCCAAGAGGTAATTCAGATGGTCTACTAATTGAAGCAGATAAACGGATGGCATTTAGAGATGGTGTAGTAGATACAGGAGGAACTTGCAATCTTTGAAGTTGTTTTGGCAATGCCTCCCTGTTGCGCTTTAAGCCACGACCTGCCATCTACAATTTAAAATGTAAACCTTTAGTTAGTTACAAGAATTAGCACAAATATTAAAGAACAAGCTCAATTAATAAATGAAAATGGGAAATCATATACATGGTCAATGTAATAAAAATCATATTGAAATAGACACCAAAACAAATATCAACCAAAATTTATGTATAATTGTTTTCATCTTCATTGTTTTCATCTGCATCATCTTCATCTTCATAAGAATCTTCGTAACTAACATTTGTATCATCATCTTCAAATTCATCTTCAAGTTCATCGTCTTGCTGTTCATTTACTTGTTCTAAGACCATATAATCACCTTGCATATTTACTTCTTCATAGCGAATTTTAGAGTCTATTTGGTTATTCAGTTGACCATCATCATCAATCATTATTGGTAGTATGAATTCAAGTGCATCCTCTTGAAATGCTCCTACGTTTTTATCACACAGATGAGTATCAATCATGTTGCGGGGCTTGATCTTCATAATATTTAACCAATTTACTTTCTAATGACAAGGATAACACATGTAGTGCACTTGCGTTGCTTGTTGAGCAAAAATGAATGGATCATATTTGTTGTACCTTCTTGACTCGTGAACTTAAGTACTCCCTTTTGTTTATGAACTCTATCACCGCGAGGTGTTGGATCAAACCACTGACATTTAAATAACACCAATCTCTTTGTAGGAGAGCCCATATATTCAATCTCTACAATATCTTCAATTTGGGGGGAAAAAGAGTTAATTGCATGTATCTAGGAATATCACAACTTAACAATTTTAACAAGTGTAGAATTTCAGATAGAACACTTGGCACACGCTAAGAAAAAATAAAATTAAAACAAAAAAATTTAAGACTGAACATTTGGCAGAAACGTGCTTATAAGTTATAAGTATCAATGGAAGACCAACTCAATATAACATAAAGATAACATATTTTGGCAAGGAAATTATATCAACCATCAAAAGTGTGAATTTATAGCTGTCGAACTCATATTCATAAATCCCAAAATTTCATTTCAAACTGGTAATGGTAGTGAGTTTGTGAAGCTAAAATGGGCAACTCAATCAAAGGCCAAAATGACGACAAGTACTTTCTCTAGGTCTAAAATGATATATTATTTAATTTCAGGGAAGATTTAATGCATCTATTACTCAGAATAACAACCAGGAATAAGCATGTAAATATCATAATAGAAATAATAGCTCAGCAAATATAACCATGCAAACCAGTTAAGAATCCCCATGTCACAAAGGCTTTTCCTACAATCCACAAAAATAAAGGTAATTCCGCAAAAAAAGATGAAAACACAAGGAATACAGGTAAGGGCTGAACTAAGAACTAATCAACTTGTAAATCAATTCAGTGAAAATGGCAGCAAAAGATTGTGAGATAAATGCGTAATGAGAAATACCCTAAACAAGTTAAGTCTAAAGATCCATATATATTTTCCATGGACAACAGAATAGCATTTATGCTTTTTTTTTAACACAATGCATCAAAGTGAATTGTATGTTGCAAATCAGCTTTAGTTTATATCTAGGGAAGTCCAAGAAAATTTTAGGAATTAACCCAAAGTTTAGCAATAGTTCAGTTCACAGAGGTGCCGACTATGAAAGTCTAATAGTCTACCAAATAGCCAAAGGAAACCAAAACTGAACAACCTCTCACATAGCAGCACAAAATGCAATATGCTATTTAGAAATTCAAAGCTTCAACTTGCAAATGATAGTTTATACCCAATTGCATAATCATCAAATTGAAAAAAAAAATGAATGCTCAATGTAGGAAATGCAAAGGATCTTTAGAGGAACAAAAAAGATTCAAGACAAAATTTCACTCTCAGCAAAATAGATACAAACAAAAAAGTTGATGGTGTTCAATTAAAACACAACAATTCATATTGGAGTTGCAAAAGATCTTTAGTGTCATTCAAAGGAAATGCTAAACACTAGCTAATCAGTGAAGCAAATCTTGGAATGCTCATGGAGTCACAACAGACATTTTGCATAGAAATTAGGAAACATCAAGCAACTAATTGCAACTTCAGTTCAACAAAGACATAACAACAACAAAAATCACTGAATCACAGTCACAAAAATCATAGAATGTGATAGTCATATAATAACAGAACCACACTTCAAATTCATCATATATTCACAGATAATTACATAATTAAAGAAGGGGGCTAAATAAAAGGAAGAGAAAACCAATCCATGATGACGAGGTGACCCATGGCTGCTGATTGAGAATGTAGGACGAAGATGAAGAAAGTGATGCCAGAGAGATCTAAGTAAGATGAAGAAATGTGAGGCTGAGGAGTGAGGGGTGAGTGCCGCCATTGCCCACCGTTGCTATTTGAGGGACAAAAGTCAAAGGGCATAAGGAGAAGGCTCAAGATCTGACTGTCGAGGGTGAGTGTCTGAAGGACCAACTCGAACGGTGAAGCTTTGACTGTCAGACGTAAATGGCAAATGGCAATATGTGAAGGCGAATGAGAAGTGTGTGTGTCTCAAAGTGAAGATGACACAGTGCTCTCGACGAAGAGAGAATTGAAGAAACAAACAATATTTGTGCCAAATGATTAGCAGACGTGGGACTCTAAAAAAATTATAGATGATTCAAAAAATTTTTAATTGTATAAACATTATTGTTCTAACACAACGACCAAGCAAGCCTATTAGTTTAGTTGGTAACAACAATGTGTGACACCGACCCCTTGTTTAAACCCTGGCTAGTACAAATGTTTCAATTTTTGAACTTGTTTTTACATGTTATCCTTCTCATGGATATTTCCCACAGAAATTCCGTGGGAAATTTCATAGGCACACTTGTCAAAATTTGTGATGGAATCAATGTTCTGTCACAAATGTCCATGGGAAAAATATTGTTTTTTGTAGTGCTACTTGTTTAAGCTCATGGCCATATAGGGTCAGCCCATTTAGGCCCAACTCTATTTTCAAGCATTAAATTACAAGCCCGGCTTGTGGAGGGCTTAGGCTCGAGCCGGCCCGAATTCCTGGCTATACTATTAAGAACATTGTAACTTGTATATTTAGAACAAGAGAGTATCAATTTCCTGTGTTTTGACTTATAGTTCTGCATTTACAATAATCAAACTCTATAAATTCACAGAAAATATTTATATTGAGAGTATTTTAGTATTGAGAGTATTAAGTTGTGGCTTGTGGGTATGTGGAAGGTTTAAATCTATTCTAATGAGGATAATTGAGCCACATCAATGTGCTTTCCTTAAAGACCGCCTAATTTAAGTTAATATCATCCTTGCTTCTTTCTAATATTCCATCTCAGATTCATTATATTATGTCTTGTAGGATTTCTCATTAAGAATCTACAAGCCTTTTGAATGATGTTAGGATATGCCAAAATGCTCAAGCTATCTCACATCTCCTATATGCTAATGACTCTCTCTTTTTTATATGAGTTCAATTCTCAAAATATTTTTCTATGTTTAGATGGTTTTGAATATGTATGCCTTTTGGTCTAGGTGAGACTACAATAAATCCAAATCTTTTTTAATCTTAAATCCTAATGTACCTCACAATACTAAGCTTCAATTTTCCAAATTTATGGGTTTTCGATTTGACACCAAATTAGGAAAATATCTTGGTACTTGGATTGACCCATAAAAGTAAATCCACTAGATACTAGCAGGCGTATATTCCATTGAAAAAAGAACCAGTGCATGGCAGGTTAAGCTTCTTTCACAAGTATCCTAACTTACTCTTGTTAAGTCTATGGCTGCAACTAAAATTCACATCCTTTCTTGTTTTAACAACCATGCATCTGCAGCTATATAGACTTCTGTTATGCAACACATTTTCAAGTCTCAAGTAGTGATAAAAGGAAACTACACCTCCTTATGAGAGACTCTCTCTTCCAGCCAATTGACAAGGGTGGATTAGGTCTTAGACCTGCCAAGATTGTTAATCAAGCGTTGTTGGCCAAACAAGTATGGAGAATAATCAGTTCTGACTCTTCATCTCTTTTAGCAAGCACCCTCAAAGTTAAGAACATTGATCTTAATAAGCCATATCATTTATCTTGAAAGTGGAAAAGTATTGCTGAATCGACTAGCATTATGATAGAGATGTTAAAATGTAAGGTGGACAATGGCACATCTATACCATTCAACCACCATCTATGGTGGCCCATGTAGTTTGATAAAACTTATACGTTGTCCATCCGTGCAGTTGCTAATCTGTTAATGCATGTTCCTTCCACTTGGAATTCAACAATCTAGAAATCAAACTCTGGTCTAAACATTATACTACCAAAACATTGTCGATCAAATTATTATCATGCCTCTCTCTCTCTCACACACACACACATTCAGTGGATAGTCTTTTATGGAATATAAATAGTACTAGCTCTTAAAAAGTTAAAAATAGTGTGGCTATTCTCGCTCATATTGATGGAGATCATTATTTGCATGATGCTTTCTTTTGGAAAATGATCTAGAAACTTGCATTATTGCCATGGAAATTTGCTCTTTTTCTATGCAAACTTTTAAACAATATGCTCTCCCTATCTGGATGTGATATTATAAAACAACATCACATTAACATTTCAGGTCAATGTATGTTAGGTTGTGATGAGGTTTAAACTTTACAACATATTTTCTTCTCTTGTTCTCTCACAAAATCTTATGACTTGGTTGCTTCCTTATTTGAATCACTTCTCTAGATTTTCAAGGTCTTATAGCATGGCTTAGAAACACTCTCATGCAACTGCACATAGGTAATCTTAAGCACTTAGCTTGTGGAATCATTTGCCTCATCAATGTCATATGGCTCCACCATGGTAATTGTGATGATCCTCAAGCTACAATGAAAGAAATTAATGCCTTTCTATCTTGCTCCGCTATAGTATTCTCTGATTCTGCTATCCAATTAGAATGACCTTATGATTCCTTAGTTCAATATATAATTTTTTTATTAAGCAAGTCAGGATGGGATATTCTGCTACACAAATTCAAGAGAGGGTGGCATCACTTTTGCCTATGTTATACTCCCTCCGGTCTTATTATAAGAATTAGTTAATATTTTTGGAGAATCCTAAGAAAGCTAATTATATTACTTTAAAGCATTAAAATTTATCTTTTTTCTTCAAACTATTTTATTTGACTTAAACTAATATATAATATAATAAAATACAACATATGATATGATTAAGTAACTTATTTTTTTTCTATAATTTCTCTAAAAAGAGTCAACTGAGTCTTATAATTAGGATTGGAGGTAGTGTTTGCTATTAAGGATCACACTTGATTGAATTCTTATTGGAAAAGTATCTCCTCTTTGTTAGATCCTATGTTTTGATGATTACTGAACTTAGTAGGATTTGTAAATGAATTTTTAATGATGATAAACTAAAGGTAAATTACTTAAGTAAGCATACTTGAGTAATATCCATTTAGTATAAAAGAAGGGAAATGATTTTGAACTAAGTCAGAAACTTTGCTAGTTTTCCAGCCTCAAGGGTAAGGTTGATCCTCGAGGGTGACCAGCTTTGCTATAACAGTAAGGTTTCTGACTAGCCTTGCTATAACGGCCAGGTTTTGTAGAAAACCTTGTTGTTGACAAGTTGTTGACAAGTTGTGATCCCACCCTCGAGGGTGAGTGTCTAACCTCGATGACATAGATCCTTTTAAGGTTAGAGCACAACCTTGCTGTATTGATGTAAGGCTACATGGAGCCTTTCTTTTTTCTACTCTCTAGTAATTTAAGTTGCGACATGACAATCGTGGAGTCGTGACCTCGACTTTATAACCTTACAGGTGATGTAAGGCTACCTTTGTAACCTTGCTTGTAAGTGCTCTCGAATTGATGAAGTTGTGACCTATGATTTTGTTAGTTGCGACTTGTGCTTCACTCCTTTTTCATATACTCTTTAGTTGTTTTTGTCGTGACTTGCCTCTTCTTAATCGCGACTTGAATCTCATCAGTTTGCTTGAACTCTCTGGTAAGTTTAGTCACGACATGAACTTTATGAAGTCATGACCTAGGTTTCACAACCTTGCTAGTGGTGTAAGGCTAGAGTGAAACCTGGCTGTGTATTTTAGAAGGGTACAAGGCTGCGTATCCTCGAAGGAGGAGTCTGTCCTTGAGGATGTAACCTTGTCACATAACCTTGCAAGGCTACTCAGAACCTGGCTGTGTATTCCATAACCTTGTAAGGGTGAGCATCCTCGAGGGTACTCTTGATCCTCGATGGTGGTAAGTATTTTACTCTTATACTCTGAACTATATTGAATTAAAATCCTGAATCCTCAAGAATTGATATTAACCTCAAGGGTGTAAGCATATCATGAATTATGATTTTTAAAGGATAACCTTGAGGAAAGACTTTGCTCCTCAAGGGTACAATCTAGATGTGCTAACATTCTCAAGGATAATTCACATCCTCAAGGTAATCATAACTTGTGAAATTCTCGAGGAAGTATTTCTTAAATCTATGTGTTAATTTGTGACAAAATCCTCGAGCTTACTAATTTATAATTGGATTACCTCAAGGGTGACATCAAACCTCAGGGAAACGTAGTTTATAAAAAACAGAGCATCGTAGCGTAATTCTTCCAATCATTCTAGAATTCATTTTATTGATACCCATTTGTTTCTAACATTTGTAGTTGATCAATATATCATCTAAGAACAGGTTATGAATCATTTTGAGAAGTTTGAAGCACAAATCAAATGGTGAAGATATTATGTCAGACTCATTTAATGCTACTTACCAATTATGGCTAAAGACTTCACCTACCTTCCTTCAACAACCTCAACAGATATATTTATGAACAAGAAGAAATGTTCTTCAACGTAAACTACCTAGAGGAATGATGGAGTGTCAATGGCCACAAACTAAAGCCCAACATATGAGCTATTATTACGAGACCATTAATGACGAGCAACAACTAACGAATGAGCTATTATTACGAGTCATAAATTCTTGAGTGTGTTGCATTTAATTTGTTATTAATTCTAGTTCGTGCTTCAGTGATTATTATTCAATTCTTTTGACAGAGTATTCATTGTTTTCAACAATACATTTGTGAGGTACTTAAGGTTGGGATACTTGAAGTTGGGGACTTGGATTGTATCTTGTAAGGGAGAGTGATCCTTAAAGAGTCAATCTAGTATATACTAAGGCACCAAGAGCCTGTTCTAATCTTGGGGTATAATAGAACTCAGTGGTGACTGAGAATTGGACGTAAGTCGTGAGTTTGACTGAACCATTATAAGTGTTTGAGTTCTTGAGCTTCAAAGAAAATTTTTTAAACACCCAATTCACCCTCCTCTTGGGTGATTCACTTACTCTTTCATTTGGTATCAGAGTTAGACTTCTCATTTAAAGGTCTAACCACCTGAGAAGAGATCTATGGCAAGCTTGGGTTAAAGCATTATTCTCGACAGAGCATCGATCACAAGGCCACCGGGCTTCAATGGAGAACATTACGCATTCTAGAAAGAAAAGTTCAGAGTGTTAGTGATGGCAACTGAGTATACAAGCAAAATTCACCCCCTTTTGTTATACAAGGAATTTGATTTCAATGTCCAAACTTATTTCTTTGAATTATGGTATTTGTTTGCAAAAGGATTTGATATATTTTAGTAAATACTATCTTCCAATTACAAATGTAGTCATGGTTGATGATTTGTTTAAAATTATTCCTGAACCCATTGAAGTATTTTCTGTTGTTCAAGATATTAGTAGAAGTATCATTGATGAGAATTCAATATCTTTGTGGCATAAGAGATTGGGTCATATCTCTTTAGACAGGATCAAAAGGTTGATTAAGGATGGAGTCCTTCTACCTTTAGACCATTCATATTTTGGTACTTGTGTGGACTGCGTAAAGGGAAAGTAGACCAACAAGTCACAAAAGGGTCTAAGAGAAGTTCCAAGCAACTTGAAATTATACATACTTGTATATGTTACC
>JBAGKO010005212.1:0-11916 GCA_037177275.1 Acacia concinna | reverse complement strand
TTTTCTTAGGAATTAATTCCATCGTTTACTATTTTTCCCATAATTTTTCTGAATTTAAGCTTTTACTGATAAAATTCTAGATAGAAATTCTTAGAAATTCATTTCTTCATAATTTACCCCAAAATGTATATAAAATAATAAGATTTAAATCTTATTATTACTTGAAGAATTTACTCAGAAAATTGGGATGTTACACTTACAAGGTTAGAGCATAACCTTATTGTATTGATGCAGGCTACTTGGAATATTTCTCTTCCTTTACTCTTTGGTAATTAAAGTCACGACCTGATATTTGTGGAGTCGCGACCTAGACTGTATAACTTTACAGGTGATGCAAGGCTACCTTTGCAACCTTGCTGAGCAAGTGCCCTCGGATTGGTAAAATCGCGACCTGTGCTTCACTTCCTTTACATGAACTCTCTGGTTGTTTTAGTCGCGACATAAACTTTATGAAGTTCCTACCTGAATCTCTTCAGTTTACTTGAACTCTCTGGTTAGTTTAGTCGTGACATGAACTTTATGAAGTCGTGACCTAAGTTTCACAATCTTGCTAGTAGTACAAGGCTAGAATGAAACCTAGCTGTGTATTTTAGAAGGGTGCAAGGCTGCGTATCCTCGAGGGAGGTGTCTATCCTTAAGGATTTGACCTTGTCACACAACCTTGCAAGGTTACTCAAAACCTAGCTGTGTATTCCTGAAGCATTCAAAGGTGAGCGTCCTCGAGGGTACACTTGGTCCTCGAGGGTGGTAAGCATTTTACTCTTACGCTCTGAAATATGTTTAATTGAAAGCCCAAATCCTCAAGGATTGATATTAACCTCAAGGGTGTGAGCATATCATGAACTATGATCTTTAAAGGATAACCTTGAGGAAAGACTTTGCTCCTTAAGGGTACAATCTTGATGTGCTAACATTCTCAAGGATAATTTACATCCTCAATGTAATCATAACTTGTAAAATTCTCGAAGAAGATTTTCTTAAATATTTATGTATTAATTTGTGACAAAATCCTTGAGCTTATTGATTTATAAATAGATTACCTCAAGGGTAACCTCAAACCTCAAAGAAATGTTGTTTATAAAAAACAGAGCATCATAGTGTAAATCTTTCAATCACTCTAGAATTCATTTTATTGATACCATTTGTTTCTAACCTTTGTTGTTGATCAATATAACATCTAAGAACATGTTGTGAATCATTTGGAGAAGTTTGAAGCTCAAATCAACAAAGTAAAGATTGTGTCAGAAGTATTTAATGCTCTTTACCAAATATGGCTAAATATTCACCTACCTTCCTTCAACAACCTCGACCGATACATTTATGACCAAGAAGGAAATTCTTTGTGATGCAACAAATACTACCTAGAGGAATGATGGAATGTCAATAGCTACAAACTGATCTCTAACAAATACATCAATAGACAAAAATTCCTCGGACTATAAATACAAGACCATTAATGATAAGCAACAACTAATGAATGAGCTATTATTACGAGTCATAAATTCTTGAGTGTGTTGCATTTAATTTGTCATTAATTCTAGTCTATGCTTCAGTGATTATTATTCAACTCTTCTGAGAGAGTATTCATTGTTTTCAATAATACATTTGTGAGGTACTCAAGGTTGGGATACTTTGAGTTGGGAACATGGATTGTATCTTGTAAGGGGGAGTGATCCTTAAAGAATCAATCGAGTCTGTACTGAGGCACCAAGAGCCCGTTCTAATCTTAGGGAATAGTAGAACTTAGTAGTGACTGAGAATTGGACGTAAGTCGTGAGTTTGACCGAACCAATATAAGTGTTTGAGTCAAGAAATTTTTAAACACCCAATTCGCCCTCCTCTTGGGTGTTTCACTTGCTCTTTCAATGTTCACGTATTTATAGTGTCTGAGGAATTGATGTCCGCTGGTGTTCGGTTTATAGCCGTTGATATCTCATCATTCCTCTAGGTAGTTTCTGTTGAGGCACAAAGAATTCTCCTTCTAAGTCATAAATAGAGCCATTAAAGTTGAAGAAGGATGCTAGGTGAAGGTTTTACCAAATTTGGTAAAACACATTTAATGCGTCTAACACATTCACCATTCCAGTTGATTTGAGTATGTGTGTCCTTGAAATGAATCATAACATGTTAGACATAATAAAGATCATTTGAAAAGGTTAGAAACAAGTGAGTATCAATATAATGGAATCTTAAATTATTAAGACTTTTACGCTATGAAGCTCTATTTTTTGGAAAGTTTGATATTTGAAACTCCCTTGAGGTTCTTGGTCTTTCTCGAGGTAATCCATAAAATATTTAGTTCTCTCGAGGATTTAGCTAATAATTAACACATGAAGTTTTAGAAAGAGTGTGTCCTCGAGGGTTTTATAAATTGAGATTACCTTGAGGTTGAGAATTACCTTTGAGGTTGTAAGCATATTAGATAGTACCCTTGACGAATAAATCTTACCTCAAGGTTATTCTTTGGAAATCATAGTTCATAGTATGCTTGTACCCTTGAGGTTAAAATCAATCCTTGAGGATTCGGTTTTTTGATAAGAAGGAACTCAGAGCATATAAAAATGTTGAGTGAGAAATACTTACCACCCTCGAGGTCAATAAGTAACCTTGAGGATCCATTGATATTGGCTCACTTGTAAGGTTTGCAAATAGACATCCATGTTTTGAAATTGCCTTCCAAGGTTGCCATAAATTGTCCTAGCCTCGAGGCTAGAGTCCACCCTCGAGCCTACTCTTGTTTTTCAAGGCAGCAAGGTTCCAATGTAGCCTTGCTCTAACAGTAAGGTTGTGTCCTAACCTTGCGTTGTAGGAGGGACCTGTATCCTTGAGTCTAACACTTACCCTCGAGGATAAGGTTATACCCTGCCAAGGGCAACGTTTTGATCTAGCCTTGCTGCCATATCAAGGTTTCTCACAAACCTTGCCGTTGTGACACTAGTCCACTTTCCTTGAGGCTACCCTTCACCCTCGAGGGTGGAGTTACAACTTGCCAATAGTAAGGTTCTAGTCCAGCCTTGCACCCACAGCAAGGTTGGAGCCAAACCTGGCTGTTGTGGCAGGGAGCCTGTGTACTCAAGGTTGGACCTCACCCTTGAGGTTGTGGCTCCTTCTTACTAGCTTGTAAGTTTTTGGTTAGCCTTGCACCCATTGCAAGGTTAGAGCCAAACCTGGCTATTATGGTAGAGAGCTTGTATCCTTGAGGATGGACCTCATCCTCAAGGTTGTGGCTCCTTCTTGCCAACTTGCAAGGTTTTGAGCAAAATCTTGTTAGTATGCCAAGGCTTGCCATAAACCTTACCATTATGGCAAGGCTGGCTATCCTCGAGGATCCTATGTACCCTCGAGGCTAGCAAACCAGCAACCCTTCTGACTTAGTTCAAAAACACTTTCTTTCTTTCTTACTAAATGAATATTACTCAAGTACACTTAAGTAATTTCCCTTTAGTTTAACATAATTTAAACACCTTTTCAAATTCTTCTAAGTTTAGTTATCATCAAAACATAGGGTATAACAAAAATAACCAAAACCTAAGTGCAAAATGACCATAATGACAACACTATGCCAATTTCTCTTTCCTCCCAAGGTTCATGCAATTTGGGAAGCATAAAGGCTATAACATAGCACATCCCCATATGTACAACATAATAAAGTAGCATACAATAACAAACCAAAGTTCCACTATCTCAGGATATATGTATATACAGTCATCCAAACAATTTCCAAAAGCAGTATAGGAGACAAATTAAACATAATCACATCCTTTCCTTGCCTTTGCCTCCCACTGAACATTCACCTACATTTTTCAGAGAGGGTAAGGTTTCTTGGGAAGCCTCAGTAGCATATAGAATCCACAACCATTAACAGTATAATGCAGTTCCAGTTATGCTATATGTTATGCTCTACTAGTCATTTAATGCCCTCTCTCTGGCACCTACTATGTACAGGGAGCATGTACAAGACTCAACCTTAATCACATAGCCAAGCATATAAATAGAGAGTCATACATTTCATAGCATATCATGCTAGCTCAACCACAACACAGTAATCAAGCACATACACACCGTAGACAAGCAAAGCAATATAAGTTAAGGTCAGAGATTCTTGCTACCAATTACTCCTCCTGCACGATGCAATGTCTTTACCTGCTTTTGGAACTCCTAGATCACGTCTCTAGAATGTTCATACACAAGCCACAATATACAAACATCAATGTATGCTACATTATATAACCAATGACCCTTCCCTTTTACAAACAAGATCCTGGTTTCTTAGTTCAATTAATCAACTTCAGAGGTTAATTCCACACAATTTTAACCGCTGAATTCATCTATGATATCCATTTAATCAAAATCAAATGCCTACCCCCATTAATCCCTCTTGGCCGAACACCCTTAATAATAGGGCTCTCAGTGTTTCCTTCAATCCAATGCTTCCACACGTGTTCTTACTACATATCCATAGGTAAAACAATATTCTGAATATAATGGAATCATCATATCAATGAAAATCAAGCTATAACACACCCTTAATATGTCTGGCTGAAACATGAACACATCCCCACACATATTCTTTCAAGTCAACTTAAGCATACACGCCTTGTTCAAGCCCTTTTCAATGATTTAAACCATAAAACAATTTCAAAACTCCCTCCCTCATGCTTGACTGAAATTGGATAGCACATCCCCATCTTGGGAGTGCCTCCAATCCATGGAGAGGAGGAGAGAAATGAAAAGGAAGTAAAGCTAGAACATATCTCTATAAAAAGATCACAGCCAAAATGGGAAACGGCCAGAGCTTCACTATGAGACCTAAAACTCACAGCCAAAATAGGGTGGGGAGCAGCCATAGTTATAGGCCTCAACTAAGGCCATGTTTGGCTAGGCATAAATAAAAAAGTCAACTTTAAAAACTAGCCCCATTCACATTAGAGCTTGAAACTTTTTCTAGCATACTCTGGAATATTCTGGAAGCTTCTATATCCTCTCTTGACTAAGTAAGGCTGGTGCCATCCATTGTGGGGCCCAGAGGATTTATCTGGCTTACTTTCTTCCGGTAGTTTATCTCTTATCGGCTAAAATTACTAGGAAAATTTCAGAAAATTATATACTAATCCAAAAATTCCCAAATTTTGCACAGGGCTCTCTAAATATGCCAGTCTTCTACCCTTAAAATATCAGGATTTTTGGACATCTATAACTCTCAGAATAAATTTCTAACCGAAAATTCACTATTTCGGTTATTAGCCGATTCCAACAAATTTTGCTACTATCTCTGAACCTCCTTCTAGACTTAAGATAATTTTATAAATTCCCTCACATATTATACTAATTTTTTCCAATCCCTATCTAGAACATTGAGGTCCCCATTTATTTGGAATAATTAATTTTCAGCCAAAAACCTAGTCCGGCTAAAAATCACTAAAATATTCTAAAATTCATTAAATGTTCATATGACCTCATAACCTCATTCTAAGGCTCATATACTATCTTGGACACTCTTTTCTATTTTCTAGGATTTTATGGAAATTTTTTGGGCTTTTGGACCTGTCTAAAATTCAACCTCTAACTTTGTCGAATTTATGCTTTTTGCACATAGGTCCTTCCCCTGATTTCACTTCAATAGTTGTGAAATCTATCTCCCCTTTACAGACTAAGGCCATTAATTCATCCCAAATACCCCATCTAGGCCTAAGAAACTGTCAGGATACAACCCTCGATCCACCCCAACTACCTTATCTAGGCCTAAGAATTTTCAAGATGTTACAACTTGTAATGTTAGTTTTATCAAATGCAGCTAGATCATATGGCTTAGAGCGTCAACCATATTTTAGGGCTGCCTTAGTAGTATAGATCATTGTGTTTTTCAAGCTTTGACTATATGGTTAATAAGCAGAGAAATGTGGTAGGTCAGTCTATCATACTAAATACAAAATAGTGAGTAGTTAAGTTCATAGAATATAAAGTGGCAAATCATAAATCAAAAGAATAATCACAACAATGAGTTAAGGAATTCATAAAATATGGTTTTGTTTTGCATATAAAGTAATTTACGATATAAAGACAAGTACATAGCATCATTATCCTTAAAGTTGTGTCATTGTGGTAAATACGTCACAAAAAAATCTCAATAATTGAATAGTTAGACATTGAATAGTAAGAACATATGGTAGTGAGATGAATGTAAAGAGAACCTGTAAAGAAATGTGATAAATGAATGGTAGGACTTTCATTATATCGAGTATGACTGGACAGTATGCTTAGAGCGTTGATCGCATGTTATAGTCTCCTTCATGGTATGTACCATTACATTCTTCCCCATGAGTTTAATAAGTATGAGCATGTTGAAAGCATATTTAAAAGATAAAAGCTTAAAAATTGTACCTTGTATGGCGTTTCATCTTCACTGGACAGGTTTGCTATCTTTGTTATTTAGTAGGTATACGCCTTGATTGACTACTTTGATTATTCGATAGTGATCCTTGTGTGTCTAACCTAACTTAACTCTTTAGTATTCTCATAGTGTCAAATGATTTTCTCTTGGTACGTGTCAAGTATTATTAGTGTTTGCTCTCATTGTTTGTAAAGTGATTCCAACTAGTCAGATGTAGCATGTTGGTTAGACTCTTCCTCTGTATAGGCTTATTGGAAAAAAAGGTAGTCTTGCTTTAATTGGGATTGTTGCTTTTGATCCGTATGCCATGAAAAATGGTATCCCTCGTGTGGAGATGTGAGAGGTGGTTCAGTATGCCCACAATACCTAAGGAAGTTCTTTGGCCCATCTATCTTTAGCCTCACCGAGCCTTTTTCTTGGGTAAGATTGTGATAATCTTATTGTTTGGTCCTAGTTGCCCATTGGACTTTGAGTTACATAGGGCAGAGAAATGGAATCTTACACCCCAGTTTTTGATAGAAGCTCTTAAATCTGGAGCCATGGACAACTTTCCAACAGTATACATCTTCCATTTCATAGGTAGTCACATAAGTACAATGGTGCATAATGTTCAAGGTAGTCGATGTGTTGCTTTTGCAAATCTACAGCTCCGATTGCACCTTGTGACTAAGGTGACAACATTTTCTATAAGGTTAGATAATAATATCATGTTCTAAAGAGTCTTACGTACTAGGTCCTCACTTCTGGCATGACTTATGTACCCATCTTCATGAATTATTCTTAGTATGTAACTGGCCTCTTTTTGTCTGACACACATTGTGAATGAGCCCACGTAAGACCTCCTGAAGAGTTTGTTGTCTAGGGCACAGGATCGAACAGCTTAGGCCTTCACCTTATGAGGCTCGTTTTGGTCATCTGGACGAGTGTGGCCCTACAAATATTTAAAGAAAGGAGTTCCTCAATCCCATATTAGATGGTTAGGCTACAATATACCTATGTTTGGATAGATCACTAGGAATTGTAGACAAATAGCTAGTGTGGTTGTCGCTTAGGTAGTTTCAATGGATGACCTAGAACAGGAAAATGGTCAAACTACAGTAGGCCTGCATGTGTGAGACTTTTGCCTATAAGACCTGTCTAGCTCATGGCGACTAATTTTGAGTCACACCTGACTTCTAGATGTCTAATTCTTATTTCTTTAGCTAGTTGTAAAACCTTAATTAAAGCTTTGTACTCTACTTTGTTGTAGTAGCCTTGAAACTATCCATATAGATACGTGCAAATTATTGTTATCAAGAAATTAGGGTACAATTCTTACCCTATTATCTTTTACGTTAGATGTATTATCTACAAGGAATATCCACTTTGTGCTTTGTGCTTCACCATTAAGGTTGAGAAACTCTATGCTGGAATCAAACTATACTTTTTTGCTAAAATATGCTGAAACTTTTGGTTTTCTAGTGGTTTGTAGTAAGTTAGATCAAATTCACTTAGTACTACTGCCCATCGGTCTACTAGATAAAACTAACTTATGTAGTACATTTTTTAGTAAATAAGTTCATAATAATCACAATTGGGAAACATTGAAAATAAGGGTGTAACTTCTTAGAGGCGAATACAAGAAATAAAGCTACCTTCTTTAGTGGGAGTACCTAGCTTTGGCATCAAGGAAAGTCTTATTGGTATAGTAGTTTGGGTGTTGTTTGTCATGTCTTATCAAGACAACGTTTACAGCTCTGGGTTAGATAGCTAAGAATGTGGGTAACATCTGACCCTCCTTGTGTTTGGCAACAACTTGCATATCAGTCAGGTGTTTCTTCAATTGTTAGCTTGTAGACGTCGTTGACATACCTTGTAGGTAGTACGTCAGGTATGGTTTTGATCTGACTTGAATTGGCGAGTAGGTTGAATGTTATGTACATCCCGTGTTGATCTGCCTTGACTGGTTGTAAGGCCAGTTGACATTCAACCTTAGTGTTATCACCTTAGGATCTGTACCTATCATATTCACATGGAACCAGCCAAATCAATCGATGTTATAAATCAACATTAACATACCTTGTATGCCAAATGGTAGGGTTGTCCTCACATAGACCTCCCTTTTTGAATTGTTAATATTAATGCATGCCCTATAGTCTTAGGGTCATTTGGTAGCATTCCAAGGTTGTTCTTTGATTTTATATGTCTTACTTCCCATGGGGTTGAGAGTTATATGACTTGGAGGAGTACGTGCGATACGACCTGGATCAACCAACAAACTGTGATATCAAAAATGACAAAATAATATAGAGATTACCATTGTGTCATTGTGTAGTTGGCCTAATCAGATTATTTCATCTTTAAAAAGCATGATCCAACCATCCTCCTAATCAGTAAGACCATTTTCTCTTGGTGGAGTGTGGATGGTGTGACCTTCAAAGAACGTGGTCTAACCATCCCCCTGGTTAATAATATTGTCTAACCATCCTCTTGGGAAGAGTCTAGCATGATACTTTTTTTGCTCAGTAAGTAAAGACACTGATCCCTGAGCCCCCTAAATTACTCAGTCTACTTGGGCAACGTCTATCCTGGCAAGATCTAAACCTCCGTTATGCAATTGATGGTCTACAGACCTCAGGTGGCTCTACTGGTGAAGGACCTGCATGGTCAGTAAGCTTACCTAATTGGGTGGTCTTATCTTAGCTACATAGTATGTGTGTTAGTCGCTCTCATTTGAGGAGCTCTGTGATTTCCAGTCTGGGAAGTCTTCCTGCATAGTTATTATGACTACCCGACTAAGAGGTCTTACCTTTGTTTCTTAGTAAGTGTGTTAGGCAACCTCATTTGAGGAACTCCATGACTTCCGGTCTAAACACGATGTAGTTTGATGCACAACAAACATTGTTAGAATTCAAGTCATACCATTATGGATCTGTCCCGTTAATCTACCCTTCCAACTAAATGGTTAGTCTGTCAAGTTCCTGAGGATTCGTATGTCCTATACTAGGTCCTGAAACTAGAGTTTAGTTAGCAAGACCAAGAGTCTAGGCAGTATTACTTATAAGACCAATCATCCTAGTGGCTAGGTGTAGACAATAGTTGTCCAGGACGACAAGAATTTGGGGTGGCCAGTGTTGTATGTGAAGCCATCTATTATCTCATATTGGAATTCTCTCTCTCCAATATTGGAGGATATTTTTGTTGTTGAGTGTATGACTACTTTGTGTTGTGAGACTAATCTGGCCTATTATGCGATCTGACCAGTCTAGCATGTTTATTACCTCATCCATTTTTGCTTACTTACTACAGGAATCATTGTTTGGTTGCTTTATGAGTTTCCTGCTGCTAGAGAACTGCTGGGCGAATGCGTTGTTCATGTCTACAAAAGATGCTATAGAATGGGAAGGTAAGGACGTGATCCACTCTATGGTAAGCCTGTCAGGCTAGACCCGAACCCCATGTAGATAGATGCCTAACGTACATTCTTGGGAATGGTGACGGTATGTATCTGCTACCAGCACGATCTCATCAACATATGGGAATCAGTGAAGTTGCCTAGTTGGTTCTTTTTAATTAGAGCAGCTTCCCTATAATCCTTATCACAATGGCCTCTAGATCTTGTATATTTTTCTACCATTCATGGGGTAGATTGGAGAGGGTCCATCCAGTCATGAAAGTGCAAACCACATAGTCCTCCATAGTAGTGTCAATTGATGGTATAGTCGAGTTAGGATCACCTAAGTTTTTAGTATCACATGGCTTGTTAGTGGATGTTCTCTAATAGTCCTGTCAGGGCCTATATTTCCTACACTAATCCTTGACAAAGGAACAATGTTAGCCAAACTAGGAGAACAAATGTTAGTACCTGGCGATTGAGTGATCGAGGGGACAAAATTCTCTAGCATCCCCTAGGGGCGATTAGTAAGATGGTTAGGGATGACAATCTCACTATTTGATGTGGATCTTGCGTGTTATGGGTAGCAAACATGGCAATCTTTTCCTCTAGGGCTGAGTTCTCCTTCTCTAACCACTATAACCGCTCATGTCCCTATGCGTGATGCTCCTCTTGATGCTACACTTTTTTGGCTTGTTCTGTAAGTTGCATTGCTTTCTTCTTCACCAGATTAGCCAATTCAGTCACGTTCACTTCAAAAGTTGCAGGCCAATTTATGGGGCTGATGATTTTCCCTGTCATGACTAAAAACAAAGAAATACATAAAACTATATAGAAATTGTTACGTCAGATCCTCACACTGGATGCTACAAAAGGTTTTGAAAGATTGTTGTTGGATCCCACAGACAGTGCCAAACTGTTTGAGCATAATTTCGTTACTCTGTAATTAAATAAAAGATTTTACATCACCAACAACAAAGAAGTTTAGATAAGAGAAAAACTAGATCAAGCGCGACAGATCGAAGCGATTTATTGATCGTATAAGTGTGAGTATAGGGAAATTTGAGAATCTAAAGTACAAGAGTAAATGCAAGTATTACTTTGTGTGTTTGACATCTAAGTCTCCCATTTTAAAAAGCTAGTCTACCCATATCATGTGTCTACCCTCGTCCCAAGAATATAAGAGTTAGGTACAACGTCCACAGATCTGGCCAGTCAATCCCAAGATTCCAAGCTCTGGGGATAGACTGTTTCTGGAGTCTCTATATGTCCTTCTGGTGATTATGATTGGGTCTCTAGAGCTGGAGCTTCTTCCAAGCCTTAGAGATTACTTATGTGTTTATGGGCTCCTTTTCTGGGCCTTATCATGGTCTGGCCCACTTCCAATTATTGAGCATACAGTTCCTCTTTTGTGGATCTAAGGGACATGGAAATTGACTGATTCTAGCATCTAACTTAGTCTTGGCTCAAATGCAATAAGTCTAGCCTCATTTTGCTACATTCTTAGGGATCTGACGTGGTAGTTACAATTTTCTCATATATGAGACCTCTTCAAAATGGTTAGACCCATGCCTCCTTGATAAAGACTGAAATGTCGCTTTCTGGGCCATCAAGATGTGATTGCACCAAATAATGTAGTATAAGGCACAACCCAATCATTCTTCTCAAGGAGCGCTTATTGGTGAATTCCTAGAAACTAGTTTTCAACATACACATAATGAAATCTATAAGGAAAATTGGGGTTTTTCAAATGATTTAAGAGTGGTGCAATAAAGGTAAAAATGTAAAAGGGAATAAATGTTTTTGTTATTTTTAAGATATAAAGGAATGTTTGGATAAAATGGAAATATGATAAAATAGTCTCTTAATGATGAAAACTTGACTATCCTTGCTCTTAAAATATAATTAGGAGTTTAAAATCTCTAAGTCAACTTAAAAACCCCAAGCAATCACTCGAGTCCAATGCCTTAGTCAACGTTAAACTTCACTTTAATCAAAGTTGGTTTAACATTTCCTAATGCATTGTTAAAAACCAATTAGAGTGCAAATAGAATGGGTGATGCAAATTCCATAGATTGTTAATAAAAAAACTAAGGGTGCCAATGCACATATCATATCATCAATAATCATTGACAAGATTAAATGAATACAG
>JBAGKO010005174.1:0-11917 GCA_037177275.1 Acacia concinna | reverse complement strand
AAGATCTAAATTAGAAATTGTGAACTAACTTGGTTTAATCGTAAGCTCCAACCTTCAAATCCATCATCGAGAGGCTAAAGGCTTAGTTTCTCAGGGCTTCAAGCATCTCGCTATCACATTCAGCTTTTAGATCCATAAGATGCAGAAGGGAATTCATGAGGATTATGGTGGTTTTAGGTGGAATTAGGGTTGATGGAGACTAGGATTTCTATCTAGGGTTTGGGAGTTGAGAGAATAATGAAATCTAATGTTTTAGGCTCATTACTATGAAATCTCAGAAGTAATTGCCATAGCTAATCGTGCGTTAACATCCCAAATTTATAATTAATTCAAACCCTAATCAAATCTAATAAAATCAAATCTTTCTTCTGATTACGAGCTCAGGTCGTGACATGAAGTTATCCAGGTCACGACTTGGACTTCAGGTAAATCCTTCTGGGCCTGGCTCTGGTCCAAAACGCACAACATCAATTAAATCTCCAGGTCACAACATATCAAGTGTTGGGTCGCGACCCTGGTAGGCAGATCAACACCCCATGAGTTTGGGACTTCCAACTCCAGTGTCTCCATCTTAGGTTCCTATTTTGTGCTCTAGTTCCTCATTCGCTTGCCTGAAAAACATATAACACAGTACCTTTGCCAAGACAAGTGGAGGATTAAATAAATCACATAAAAATAATACTATTATCGCCCATAATTCATCAAAATGCAATATTGAGACGTTCAATCCATAAACCATTAATATCATGCAATTTGGTAGTAAATGTGTGCAATTAATATGTAAAATACCCCATAAAACTATATAAGAATTGTGTCAGATCAGAGCACTTGATAATCAAAGTAAGAATGTAGGTATTGGTATTGTGGGCACAAATAAAGAGGGGTCAACCTGTGTTTAAAAGGGGAATGGGAGAAGACAGACTCCCCATTCATGATGGAAACTTTAGTGATGTTGAATGGCCTTAATTGATGTATATATAATGGTTTTGAAATCGTGTAGGTTGAATATGATTTTCTTCTACTAATCCAAGTAGTGATATAAGAGATAATATGTCCTAAATGTGATTGCTTGAGCATTATGGAAGATATTTCTAATCTAGGTAAAACTCTAAGAGGAGTTCTCTTTGATTAGATCCCAAGACATTACAACTAGGCTGCCAATTGGTGTGCTTGGATAGCTATTGCAGAGAAGAGCTTGAAATATTGGGTGTCACAACCCCCTTCACCCCTAGCAAAGATTATGGCCGATGATTGGATGAAGGCTTGGAAGAGTAGTTGTTAGCTTTTTGTGGTTATGGTTTGAAAGACTTAATTTTTCCAATTTTGTGGTGTGGTTTGCTTGAGAATGTGATTTGATGTTTAGTGATGCTTTGTAGTAAGCTTTATTTGTTAATGAAGGAAACATTTTGATGCCAAAAAAAACTTGGCATTTGATAGATTATTTGACCATGGGACTTTAATACTGAGTACCATCGTTAGTTTGATCAATATCTACTTCAATCTGGGCTCGACAAGAACTACTAATCAAGAATCTATATTCCTCTAAATCTTCAATCTTGACAACTTGTCCTATATTACTTGCCATTGCATGAATATTCACCACCATTCTTCCTTCCTTAGGAATATCATGAAACAAAGCCTAGAATATGCATGTTGTTATCCATATTTCACTATTGCATATGAAAGGTTATGAAATGTTTCCTATTTTCCAATGTCAAGAAATGTTGCCTCACCACCCACAATTTCTCTTCAATTCATAAACCTTACGAGCCTCTGCCTCATCTTTAGAGGTAAACAAGAATAGGTTAAACATAGTGGATTGATCTCAAGTTTTCCTTTCAGTTTCCATGCTGCTAGCACACATTCTTTTATAGCCTCATGCCTACTTTTGCATTTGATACAACTTTTCAGTTTGTCATTATACTGGTTGGATATTCCCCCTTTCCATTGCATTTACACCTCCATTCTATCCATTTCCATCCCCTTCTAACTAGCTGCTACTTAGTGTCATCCAAACTTTTCACCCATATGAGTACACATCAATAAGCGTAAAGGGTCAGGTTTATTGTCAAATGATGCCCGAAAATTAAAATTAACACTTCATTCCTCAGGTTACTGTTCGTCCAGAAATTTCATATTTTAGGTCCAAATTTGAAAATTCATAAATAATTTTAGAAAAACTGTATTGAAGTGATCCAAGTCTCTATTTAAAGCTTATTCAGTTCTCTATAGAGAAAAATAATATCTGGTCCATTATCTTGCCCAATTAATGCAGTTTAGTCTGAAAACCATAATGTTTATTTTGACAAATAGTGCTTCCCAGAATTTCTTCCTCAACTTGGAGCAATCATAACTTCTAGCACACTTATCCATTTAGCGTGATCTACCCCTTGATTCAAAGCTTGTAATGTGTACTAAGTGCTCACCAAGTTTCAAGGACCAATTCATTTGTTTACCTTATCTTTACTCCATCACAATTTTGTCATTCATTGCTGGAATATTTAACATGACATAAAAAAATACCCACATGTAAACAAATATTCCAAAAATTCACAAATTATTCTAACCATTTAATCATGCTCTTGCATTTCCATACACATTCTTACATATGCCATTAACAATATTAGTTACATATAATCACCACATGGAAATATTAACACAATGGCAATAGCCACACAATCACAAGACATGATTGATTGCAAGTGCATTTTTGTGTTCATCTTATCATCCCTTTTGCTTTATCTCTTACCTTCCTCTTCCATGCTTTACATACCTACTACGGTTGGTGGGGGAGGGTGAGATTCTAGAGAATCTCAGTAGCAAGTTATAATAATACTAAATCTCAAACAAGCAAGCAACATGTGACAAGCATAAAATTAACTTAAGGAGCTAGCATGCTTTACATGCCCTATGGCATCATCATCTTAGTGCATCTCATATTGAACACAAACTATAGCATTTACATGTTAGGAGTGAAACAAACATAGTAGTCATCATCATCAAGAAAAGCAATCTCAAGCTCAACCAAACATACATATGCAAAATCACAAGTTAAGCGAGCAAATCATGACATTAGAAATTATTTAACTATGCTACCATGATCTTTGATCTTTCGTTTTGGATTTTCGGTTTCAGCCTCCTAAGGGTCTCTTCCACAAATATCAAAACCTAATCAACCCAAGAAGGTACAACAACCATTAAGAACAATCATAAACACCAAAACTTACTTGCTGGAATTTGAAACCTTTTCCCACTTTGTTTTCTCAAAGTTCCTTCTTAGGTTCAATTGCTTCCAGGACTTCCCCTTTGGGTTTACCCTACACAAAACCCTCATTTGAATTCAATGGAAGTATCAAAACATATAAATTCCAGTCACAAACCCATGGAATACTCACGGGCTGTACAGACACCTAGGGTCCAAAATTTCAGTAAAAGGTGCTTAGCTTTCCAAAAATCATATACTTGCTACCAATGTTCCCAAAATCATGGTGATAGGTTAACCCCACACAAAAACACCATTTAAACACAATGGAAGCATCAGAATAAGAAAAATCCCTCTCTTTCCTACTATCCTGTAAGGACAAAACCAAACCCCTTTCCTTATCAAACTATTTTGTTTTCCAGAATTTATACCTAACTTTGGAAAAGCATAACTTTTTGTACAAAGCTTCAAATTAGGTGTTCTACCATTCAGTTTAAAGATTAAGATGTGCTCTATTAGTCTACCAAATATCAAGGCCAGACTCCATCGTTTGGTTAGGTTCGTGTAGGTCAAAAGATGACCTTGTATAGGTTACTCACTTTGATCATCCTTTTATTTCCTAGCTCTAATCACTTCCTTACTCATGGTTAACTCTTAAATCATGTTTTCCATATGTTTTTAGGGTATTGGACAGCATTTCCCCTTATTTTTCATGCTTCCAAAAATCACAAAACTCAAGACAATAACATCAACGTATGGTAAATCAACATACCTTGTCTTATATCTTCTTGAATCTTTTGAAAATCCCCTTCTTTAAACCATAACCTCTCTTTCTTTTCTTGCTAAAAAAATACCAAAAGAGGATTTAGAGACCATAGATGGGTTTAGAGAGGAATAACTAGTAAGATGAGTGGATTAAACAACTTACCTATGTTCTTGATTTTTCTCTCCCTCTTTCCTCTTCTTTCTCTCTTTTCTATCTTCCTCTCTTTTTTTTTTCAGCTGCTAACCGACCCTTTCAGCTGAAATGAGAAGATGAGAAGAGTAGAATGTTTTATAACTTTCATTAATTCATTTGGCAAGATTTCATTCCTAACTTGCCCTTAGCTTTTCCCAATTTTACATGTGTGCCATTGGTTACTTTTTCTCTCTCAAATTGACGTGAATTACCACGGCAATTGAACTAAATACTGTTCATTTTAGTTAGCTTTAATTCCAGGAGAAAATGTGACCTATTAAATGAATTTTCTATAAAGTCGGTATATCGACTGTCTCCGAAAATTTCAAACTGACTGTCATTAGTCTCCAAATAATTCAAAGGTACTCCCCAATTTTTCTTATATATTATTTCCAACATTGACTATTTTTTCTAGGATTTTTCCGAATTTGGGCTCCTACCGATAAAATTTCAGATAAAAAATCCTAGAAATTAATCTCCATATTCTTTTGAACTGGAAATAATTTCATAATTCATTATGATTCTTGGGCTAATATTTCTTTCATTTAAATCACTTTTTTGGAGGCCTTTGGGTATTTTCCATATTTAATTCTAACTAATTCTTCCTTTTTAATTAGCTAGAAATTCTGATGAGGGTTAGAAAATTCATCTTAATTTATTTTTCACCTTCCTTCATTCTCTAGACCTCATAAACTTCATCTGGGGAATTTCCTTTCATCCCTTGAATTTATGGGAATTCTCATTAATCAACTGTAGCTAATTATTTTTTAATTAGCCATAGATAACTATAATTGCCAGTGAAATCATATTTTCTCATCACTCTCTAGCCCTTAATAATCCTTAAATAATTCATATCTTACATATGAAATTTAGGATGTTACACGATTAGTGAAGTGAGGTTCCTTGGCCATGTGATATCTAGTAAAGGTATGGCCGTGGATCTTAGCAAAGTAGAAGCAGTACTGAGTTGGGAACAACCCAAGACAATTACAGAGGTAAGGAGTTTCTTGGGTCTAGCAGGGTATTATCAGAGGTTTGTTCAAGACTTTGCTTGCATCGCCCTACCACTAACTAGGCTTATGAAGAACAGTTAGGACTTTGTGTGGGATAAGAAGTGTAAGACTAGCTTCATAGAGCTGAAGTAGAAGGGGGATAGACATGTTATGGGGTTAGACCGGCTATAAAAAAAAGAGTAGACTTAGAAGTCAAACACACATTGTAACTCTCACATTCTACTCTTGCACTCCAGATTTCCAAAAATCATTGTATTCACACTCGTGCTTCAATAAAATCACTCCAATCTCTCACGCTTGATATATTTTTCTCTCTTATCTGAATTCCCTTATTGTTGGTGACCCAAATTTATTTTTCAATTATCAGATAACAAAAATTTGCTCAAACATTTTGGTGCCGACTATAACGCCTCTCATTTACCATCCATTATTACTCAAATAGAAGCAATTGGAATAACTTATATTGACCAAATTGGTTTAAACTCTCACACTAAAAATTTCTCAATTTCGGGTTACTATTCACAACGACCCTTAAGAAACTTGACCAACTTTGAAAAATCATAACTAATTGTAGAAAAATCAAAATCATGTGATTCCAAGTTCCATTTGAAGCTTATTTAATTTCCTTCACAGAAAAAAATAAACACTGGTCACGTGAGGTTCAGATTCAGATCAGATGTGGCTCCCAAAAGTTACCATTCATTTGGTCATTTTCCAATTTTCCATGATTTCCCCCTAACTTTGGACATGCATAACTTTTTGTACAAAGCTCCAAATGGGATGAATTACCACTCATTTTAAAGCTAAAAATATGGTATTTTGATATGGAAAGGTTCTTGGAAAAATTCACCTATTTGGTCAGAAAATCACATAGTCAAATTTGAGGAAAAACTAGGGCATTTCTAACCCATTAAGGCACCTCTTTCTCATTCTTTCATTATCCACATTTCATGTACCAAGCATACAACCAATTTGTACCCATTAAACACATGAACATAAGCCAAATATAGAAATAACTTAGACTTGAGCATCAAGGCGTCTTTACATTACCGTGACATTTATTTACATACTTGTCTTTACAATATAAATATACAAGTTATACATAGGCAAACATCATCAAAATCAACTCTTCAAGGTCTTCCATTACTCCACATCTTTTCTTTTTCCTCTTGTAGAAGTTGGCCCTATGAAACGTTTATGGAAGGGGTGAGATTTCTTGAGAAATCTTAGAAGCATTGAATCAATCACTAACAATAATAATAGCATGCAAAGAGTTATGCTACAATGCTTACACTATATCACCAAGCTCAAGCAATCACACATATGAGCATATGCCATAGATAGGGAGCATACCACAACCTGAAAAGACCCTTTTTAATTAGCATGTATTAAACCATCCAGCTGGATTCTTTTAATAGTTAACCATAATAGAAAAATTTCAAACCACATTCCCAAAACACTATCATGGTTAAAAGAATTAAACCTCTTTATAAGACTAACCATGATAGAAAAGAGTAAAACTAAATTCAAAGGGTTTATCATGGTTATAAAAATAATTTGTTTATCATTTTCAAAAACCTTTTGATTAATCCAAACGACCAACACATCAAGGTTCAGGGCACAAAACGCGCCCACAAATCCACTATAGTAATCCCATACATAAGACTAAGGGCACAGTAAAAAAAAGGGTAGAAACCCAACCCACTAGTCTACATACATAACACAAAACCCCATCACAAAGGGTCCAAACACAACAGTGTCTCACACATAAAATATAGTTGATCTACCACATTATAGTACATAAAATAAGGCCTCCAGCCCAATAATAAGCCAACAACTATCAAGACAGTTATCTAAAAATGTCAAAATATATCAAAGCATGATGACCCTAGGATGACAACATATAAACAATGCACTCCCTAAAAAGTCTAGAGGCATACAAGGCTACTGTCATATATACTTGTGCCTGCTTCCTTTGACCTCTGATCGGATGAGAGGTCTCACCTGAAAAATATTATAATAAATATAACAATATATGCAAGAAATGATTGTAAGTCAGAGAAGTAGGTTTATCAATAAATATAACAATATTCTCAATAATAAAATAGTACTTGATATATTCCATAATTAGACCATCCCCACTCATCCATCATGCTCCTCCTTCTATCGGACGTAGTATAGCCTATCAATGCTAGTATACCTGGTAAAAGATTAGCTAATAACTTCAAGAAAATTGTCCCCTCCCATGTCACTACCACTATACCGTAACAAGGAGGTGTCTACCTAAAACACTCAACTCAAATTTGGGTCAGAAATGAGAGAGCCAATGGGCACACAACTTCACCATATCTCTTTCACACAACCCAATATATCCCATAACGGAACACAATATGCTCAATATAATTTTCAGAAGCATTCCACAACAATAACATTTCATCATAATCATCATAACAGTTATAACTCAATTATAATCACAAATCATACCTAGAAGTTGGAAAATATATTGCTTCACTGAAACAAGTTAATACTTAAACATACATATGATTTTTCAAAATCCATACAAGTAATATAGATAAAATTAAAGTAAGGTTTAAAAAACACCTTACAACCCAAAACATGCATATAGAATAAATTAACCCCGGTTACCTCAACTCCAAACTTAATCTTACAACCTTAGAAAAATAAAGGTAGCAACCACAATCTGGTCACAATCAATCTACACAATAATGTAGATATAAATTTAATATATAAATTAAACAATTTACACAATTATATAATTTTAAATCTTTAAATTAATTACCCAAAAATTTTGATTTCACACTTTAATCCCAATTATTTGTTTTAAACTTAATCTAATATTTTTCTCAACTCAATTAACCCATTTGAATCATAAATTAACATCAATTACATATAATTGTACAAAATCCTCAATTTAAAATTTAGATTTTCAATCTAAAATTGCTATTTTATAAATCTCAGACTTTTCTAACAATCTAAACCGATTAAAACTTTAATAATACTTCAAATAGCCTAAATAAATTGTTTAACACAATATTTAGTAAGTTACACAATTCTAAAATAATCATTTATGGGTCTGATTTCTCTAAAATAATTATAAAATCATAAACAATAAAATCAAAAATCTAAACTGATTAAAACTATCTATTAACATCCATCTACATTTCTATAGTCTTATATTATCAAAACTCAAAACTTCTCAAAATCCTAACTCTCAAAATTTCCTCTAATTAGAATAAAATAACCATCATTAGAAAAATAAAAATATATATTTATATAGAACAAATTTTATGAAGGGAGTTTTGTGATTAGAAATAATTTTGAGCATCAAAATAATCTACAAATTTTAAACCCTAACCTCCATTGCCCTTGAATATGATCGTGTCCTCTACTTTCGCAATTGTGAGGGAATACGTTAGAGGAGGGGTATTATTAATACCCCTCAATTCGCCTGGTAGTGAGCACGTCCCAACCATCATTTTAATAATATTATAATATAATATATATTTATATAAAAATCCTTCTCTCTCTCTCTCTCTTTGAAATACTCCCACATTAATATATCTTATTTATTTATTAATTTGTTTTATTCCACTAATTCTTTTGCTACCATAAATCATACTTTAAGTAAAACTTTTTTATCTAAAAATTTACAAGATAAATTTATTTATCATAATTAATTATTTCTTAATTATAACTAAATCTTAAAATAAAAAATTTTAGGATGTTACAGTACACAAGATCCTTGTCAACTTTGTCAACAATTTGGCCATACAGCTCTTACCTGTAATGGTACAAACCACGCCCTTCAAGCACCTCCTCCACCATCCCTTGTAGTGCACTACTCTGAATACTCCACCCTCAATGATTCTCTATGGTATCCAAACACTGGCGCAACCTACTATTAACCTCATGAAATTCATGTCATTTTAGCACATTTACCTTTAATTTTTAACACTTTTTGGTGAAATAATACACATTTGAGGATACACATGTATAGGAAATGTACTTGGTTTTTGGGATAAAAAGATAAAATTCTTGTGTAAAAGTAAATATTTTGGTCTATTTCCATCAAATTTGGCTTTTGTTGATCCTCTTGTTTTGTTAGGTTGTTGAGCATACTATTTGTGTGACATACCAAGACATTCAAAGCCTAATTCAATGTAAAAGAAGTTGGGAAGCAAAGAAGTCCTTAGTCTCAGTAAAAGCATTCTCTAGCTACAACCGAAGATCAAGGTAAAAAAATTTTGACCGCAGCTAAAAAGACATGCAAATTTCTTGGCTATAACCATAATTCAGACAAAAAGTTTTTTGCCATAGCCAAAAACTAAATTAACTGCAGTGCATGTTTGGACAACAGAAGCGAACTTAAGGCTATAAATACTGTCCAGCTCTACCTAAACCTTACTTTTTGACATCTAGGGCATTTTGGGGGCTTCTCTATTTTTGTTGTTTTTCCCCTTTTTCTTATGAGTTTATAAGAATTTGTAGGTAGAACTTTGATTCTAAGTTTAGTTTGATCTTTTGTATGGATTAACTCTTGAATACTCCTCCCTTTTAGTAGTCAATGATATTTATGTGTTGATTTTATTCCTCTCTTAAAGCTTTTAAGTGTTTGGCCTCCATTTAGAGTGAATTTTTCACTTGGATTTCACATGAGAAAGCAAACCTAAGCATAAAACTTGGTTAAAATCATGCTTGATTTAGAAGTTTACTTGATAAATGGATGGCTTGTTGGTAAAATAAATATATATTTACTAACATTGCATTTTCGCATTAGGGTTATTGCTTAATATTAATTTTCACCAATTGTATCAAGAGATTGTGCATTTAAGTGAAGATAAAAACTTGATTTTGACTTGAGAGAGGTTTGTCAAGTGCTTTTGAACCTAGACTAACACATATGCGCATTTGTACTACCAATAGAGAATAAGTTAATCAATTTTTATGAAGTACAATGGGAGAAATAATCCTAGGCACCATTTTATCCTTAAAGTTAAAGAGTCACTTGTTTATATTACTTTTTAGTTTATTTTATATTTGTTTCATGATTACCACTCACTCTTGATAGTTGTGTAACTCAAATTAGGAGAAAGAGTTATAATTGAGACTAACCGGGTTTTGGAACCAAATCTCTGTGGGAATGATACTTTATTTATTACTTTATTACTTAGAGCGACCCATGCACTTGCCGTGTGAATACCCACCGTATGACTAATGATTTGTCAAGACTCAACTCCACTCAGTACTATACTATGGTCCTAATACTATTCACATTAGTGATAGCTCACTGATGCCCATCCAGCATCAAGGCTCAGGAACTCTCCTAACAAACTCTGGAAATTATCTCCTCTCTTATCTTTTATATGTTCCTAATATTACAAAAAATTTAATGTTTGTTCATCAATTCTGTGTTGACAACAATATTTTCTTTGAATTACTTTCCAATTTTTTCTGTGTGAATGACGCACAAATAAGGAGAATTCTACTTCATGGTCCCAATTGTAACATCTTTACCCTTTTGCCTCTTCCATTATTCCATAGCCTTCTTTAGTGCTTGCACTTCTCTTGTCCAGTGGCATCATCATCTTGGGCATCCATCCTTTCGTATTGTTCAACAAGTTTTGCTGTCAAACTCTCTTCTTGCTACCAACAAACAAGTTTAGCATCAATGTTCTACACGTCAGTCTTCTAAAAGTCATCACCTCCCATCTTCCATGTCTCCTTATCGTTCTAGTTCTCCTTTTGACTTAGTTTTTTGTGATGTAACTAGTTTTAAGTATTATGTTTGTTTTGTGGATGATTACTCTTGTTATATTTGGTTTTATCCTATTCACACAAAAAATGAAGTATCTCTTGTTGAAACATTTTTTTAAATCTTGCATTTGATCTTTTCAATCTGATTGGGGTGGAGAATTTCGTTCTCTAAATAAGGATTTAATTTCTTTTAGCATTTATCATCGAATAACATGTCCTCACACACACACACACACAAAATTGCATAGTTGAAAGATGCCACAGAATAATTGTTGAAACAGGACTTGCTTTTATGCATCATGCTTCAGTGCCTCAAAGCTATTGGACCTTTGTTTTTGCTATTGCTTATTATTTACTAAATCGTGTGCCCAGTCCAACTTTGCAAGGCAAATGCCCCTTTGAACTTTTTTTATGTAGGATGCCAAATAAAACTACAACTATCTCTCAGTAAATAAGGGTCTAAGCCAGGATATGAACCAGTAAAAGTAATTAAATCAGGAGCTAAAAGTAAGGAAGACTTTGCTAGAAAATCTACCGCCTCATTTACATCAAGAGCAATCTGATGAATGTGCATAGACCAATCTCGATTAAGCCAAACTCTTACATCCTGCACAAGCTGATCAATCTCATAAGATGGGATACTTCCTTCCTTCAATAAGACAACCACCAGAGACGAATTAGTGTCTAAAATAAGATGTTTCACTCCACCTTCCCCTTTGAACTTTTATTTAAAAGGACGCTCAATCATAAATTCTTAAAAGTGTTTGGGTCAAGCGGCTAGCCCAACTTAAGGACTTATGCTCCTAACGAACTTGTTCCCAGATCATAGCTGTGTGTTTTTATATGGTATGCATCTAATCACCTTGGATACTTGTATCTTCACTTACCAACTTGATCAAACCATATTTTTATAAGATTTTTCTTACCATATTTAGACAATTGATCACAAATTTTGGATTTAATTGCATT
>JBAGKO010005105.1:0-11923 GCA_037177275.1 Acacia concinna | reverse complement strand
GGCAGAGAGAGATAGACACATATTTGTGTCTGAAAAAAATTGAGGTGGTGGGGGCCCCTCAAATTTTTTTTTTAGACACATATGTGTCTATCTCTCTCTGCCAAGGACCTCCTTGGCAGGGAGAGAATCCAACTCCTAACAAAACAAGTCAAAAAGATATTGAAAATAGAAGTAGGGCTCCGAAATACATAAACTCCGCCTAAATAAATTATAAAATTCACAGCAAACCAATTTGGTTTTTTGGGTGAACATTACAGCTTATTCTACATATTTGGTAAATCTAGGTATTATTTTTACTAAAAGCAAGGGTTTCATTTTTATTGAAGGCTAAGCATAAACAAGATCGTTGTCAATTGGGTCAAAGCCAAAAGGGAGGGGAAAAAAAGGAAGAATCATGATATTTTGGATTACTCATCAACATTTTATATTCACAGTTCACATATATAACCTTTGAATCCAAATTGTCTTCTCCATGACTGTCGACAATGGAGGCATATCTCCTTCGCTGTAGCACACCTCCTCATTCAGAGTTGGGATTTTGTGATTGTGATTTTCATATATAAAATTATATTTGGTTTTTGATTTGGCAACGAAGAGGAAGGATGAAAACACAATGGCCGAGGTGTTGGGGATGGAGGAGAATGCGGGGAAGGGTAAGGTCGAAAAAGATGTTTAAGGTGTTGCATTTTTATTGGCCAGATCATGTCGGACTATTAGAGTATGTCAGTAATTCCCTATATATACATTAATTCTTGCCAACTCATACTTGCATTCCTGTGCCCAATGAGGATGCTTTGTTCCACATTTTTACAGCTTAACTCTTATTTAAATAACTAAATATATTAAACTAAAGAAAGTAGTTAAGATAGTTAATTCCATTAATTCTTTCCAACTCATACTTGCATTCCTGTGCCCAATTAGGATGCTTTGTTCCACATTGTTACTTTGAAAGTCAAGTCGACATACCGTCACTAATAAAAAGTCAAATTAAACGCTAAACAGTATTTTTAGACATAATTTTAAACCACATAGTCATTTTTTGGCCTATAAAAGAGCATTTGGTGTTAGGAGCATCTGGAAGGAAATCACATATATATTTTTACAGTTTAACTCTTATTTAAATAACTAAATATATTAAACTAAAGAAAGTAGTTAAGATAGTTAATTCCATTAATTAAATAGGATATAACCCTTGTTTAAAACTAAGAAAAAAAGAGTGGCATTTGGAAAAGAAAGGACTTTTAGCTATAGTTTTTGTAAAATGATTTTTTTATTGTTTCAGGATGATTTTTTAAGGGATAAGGTGCAAATATAACAATAAACTATTTTTATATAGACACTTAATACAAATAACTATTTTGATGTGCAAAATTAAACATGATGAATATTTTTTAGAACAAATAAATCAACTCTGTGTTATGTACATGGAGGGAAAATTTTTTTTGACCAAAATGGGTGATGTGGTAAATATATGAATGATGATGTGGCATAGTTGGGAAAAGGTGATGTGGAATAGTATACTTTCAAATGCTTGGTAACATGGCTACATGTTTGAGCAGAAAAGAAAACAAATTTATATTGTTTATATTTTAATAAAAGAAAATAGAAGAGGACAAAGATTTATATTATAAAAAACAAGGTTTCAATTATAAAATAAAGGCAATTATACAAAATCTACTAGAAGCAATAGTCCTGCAATGAGAAAGGGGTTTAATTTCGAGCTTGTATCAAAAAGAAGAAAAGGGAAAAGAGTCAAGCGACGATGACCATAGTGCTACACATTGTTCATTTTGATGATTGTCCGCACAAAGGAGCTAAAGAGAAGAAGAGGCAACTTGCCAAAGGTATCAACAGGCACCATGAAGCCAATCAATATAAGTACCTTTTCCATCCGATATTCCGATTGAAGTGATTGGAGGTCATGTTTGAGTTTTTTTTTTAAAAAAAAAAATTCATCATAATTCACTCCTTTTAGTTCTAATTATAAAATCTAATTGACTTTTTAAAATATTCTAAAAAACCTAATTACATTACTATAAATATCACACTATATTGACATATAATAAGACTCCTTCAGGTCATTATTATAAGACCCAGTTGATTTTTTTTAGAGATTAAGGAACTCAAAAAAGTCAATTAGGTCTTATAATTAAGACAGGAGATAGTATAAATATCACATTATATTGACATGTAATAAGACTCCCACCAGTCTTAATTATAAGACCAAGTTGATTTTTTTGGAGAGATTAAAGAAATAAAAAAAGTCAACTAAATCTTAAAATCAAAGGTAGTGTAAATATCACACTATATTTACATGTAATAAGATAGGCTTCCACTTATCCTAATTATAAGACCTAGTTGACCTTTTTTGCGTCCTTCTTTATATGCATTTTTATTCATTTAACCATCTTATTAGTTGTATAATTTTTTTAGTTTTTTATTTGTTTACTTTTATGAAAATTTATTTTCATTTTTCAACCATAATTTTTAAATATCACAATATATATATATATATATATATAATCTATATAATATAATTCATACCTCTTTTAGTCATTTTTCATCAAAAGTAACTTTTAAAAAAATTTAACCAAATAAGACATTTGCATAAATAACCTATAAGTAACTTCTGCAATCTTTGTTCTAAATATAAATTAAATTACACAATGTTACTTTTACTCAATTTTACTCTTATTTAATCTTACTTTTTTAAAAGTGACGATTGCAATATCTACTCCGAACACACCCAAAATGAAAGGCCTTGTATCTAAGATCGCCAATTCCGCAGCGCCCTCCAAACAATGTCGGATGAAGTAGATTACTGGCTCTTCTTCGATTGTCTGGACCGGGCTTGGGCAGCCAATTCTTGTAATCGTTGAGTAAATCTTCACTGATGCTGATATGAAAATGCTGTGATGGAAGTGAATGTGATGCATTAGAGGAGGATGTGGGCCATAACCATTTTGATGAGAGAATATAAAGAACTAGATCACTCCTTCTCCATGCCCCATCACCTCCGTGGGACCCCTTCTTCTCCCACCTCCTTCACCTCCGTCGAGCTCCTCCTTCTCACTGGTCTTTCCCCTTCGTCGAAAGCCTTCTTCTCACTGCTCCTTCAAATCCGTGGAACTCTTCCTTCGCAGCTATGGATCTTGGTCACATAAATGGGAGATGGGGAGAGACATGTTTGGTTTTTCACATTTAATTATACATTTAATACACCATTTGCCACGCTTCATAAGTCACAACGTTCCACATTTCAACACCATTATTGACAGGAACAAACCACATGGCTAACTTGTGGGCCCCATATCACCTAAAATCGATGGATGTCAGCGTTGGTTAATGGAGTTGATTTATTTACTCTAAAAATTATTCATAATGTCTAATTTACACCTCACCTCAAAATTGTTATTTGTTATTTGTGTTTGTTGCCGTATAATTATTGTTGACCTTAACACTTTTTATAATACCATGGGATGCTAGTTTATAAATTTAAAATGCATTATGGATCTATAGAATTAAAAACTGAATCCCTTTGAATGATAACTGCATAAATTTTTTTTATAAAATAATAAGTTGTTAATTAAAAACAGAAGAATTACTGCGTAGCATTAATGGATACATATGTGCGCTAATAAACTGTTATAGTAGCAACCATTACTCACTTTATAGGATCAATATCTGCCCTATTAAATTCTTTTTATATTTAATTATGCTGAGAGAATATCAATAGGAGTAAATTTTTAAAAACATAAATACAATTATAATAAATGTAACCTGTACTTATGATCAAGACCAACGACTAACAAGTTCCTACATTAAGGATGGAAGGGTAACTTTTTGCCGAAATCCATTCCTTTCTATCGGCCTCCTGTCTCTAATCTGGTAACATCATTAGCTTCATGTCATTACAATACAATGAGCTGTCCTCAATATGCTATATCCAAAGTAATAGCTATTTTTATGGTGTAGTAACCACATGACCAAATAGATTTTGAAAGGTAAAAATCGATGCTGGAGAAATTAGCACAAAACCCCAGGGAGCAAATCTAATAATAAGCACAAAGTTCATCCAATGAACAAAACTTAAGATTATCAATCTACCCAAATTTGAAATTCATTGAAGAAAGCATTTGCATCAATTGAACAGATCACACGTACAAGCCAGCATTTGCACCAATTTAAATTTCAACGTCTATCCGAGGCCTCTCACATACTGGTCCAAGGTTGTGTTGAATAGATCGGACCTGTACAATACATTGAGTCTTCTAAAATCCGGGTAGATTTACAAGCTTGATTACTTGTAATAAAATCAACAAAAATATCAAGGTATTAAAAACTAGATTGACCTTTAAACTGGACAAAATATTGGTCCCTAGTCCCTACTTCATAATGGTCGTTTCACTGTTGGAATTGTAATCAAATTAATGTATTTTAAATATGTGCTAACTAATTTAGAAGAGAATGATATAATAATCACAAAAATATATAAAAAATGATTTCAAATAAAAAAAGAAGATACAATTGTTTAAAAATATACAGTGAGAAAATATTAAAGGTAAAATTTATGACTCAAAATAATTACATTTTTTTTTCATTTTAAAAATAAAATACAATAATTATGAGATATAATTATTTTCTAGTGTAGATACTTTTTTTTTTATAATTCATAATTTTACAGTATATATTTATAGCCGGTCCAACCAGTTCTAGACAGATCCCTTATTCTTCCCACAATCCCACGTTGAATCATGCCTCAGTTTTCTAGTCAGACTAGCTGTTACATTTCGATTTTCAATTCCTTGTAAAATAGTCTAGATGTTGAGGAGTAAAAACAAAATATAACTATGATTGATAAAGAAAAAAAAAACTGACAACAAATAAAGGATTACTTCCAAGTCCAGCTAAAATGAGGCACCACCAACATGGAAGCCGTGAATAAAGCAAATTCAACTCTCCAACCAAAAGCCTCTATACAATAATGACATTCGCAAATAGACCGATGCCTTATTAGTATTAGTATTTGTTCAACTGTGTTTATCTCAAGTGCATTTGATGTTTCTGACTTGTACAAAAGAGAATACTCGAAGCCCCAATTATTAAATCACAGTGAAATACGAACGGCTATGATAGCAGGGCCAATTGATGCAGTGATAATAAAAATCTAATTCCAACTACATCTACTGGTATCAAGTGCTACTAAGCGGGTAAGGGATAGGCAAGGATTATGAAATTGAAGGATGCTTGATGACGGCCAGATGTGTCGAGTCAGATAACTATGATTAGAAATTATGGTAATGCCCATTGCATGAGCCCCTACGACAGCTGGACAGATGTCATTTATTATATATGAATTAACTTACCTAACTGGAGATCCTGGTGTGTAGAGCGGATTTTTTACTACATATTCAACATACAAGTTGTAGATGTACTTCAGTGATTCTCGCAGATCACCTGTCCTAGGATGAGTCACCAAGATAATCTGCATGGAACCAAAAAAAAAAAGAAAAATCATGTCAAATTCCTAATAGCATCAAAATATAAGTGCACTAATATCTTATTCTGTAACATAAATCAGATATTTTTTTATAGTATTAGCAACAAGTTAGCTGTCAGCAATAGTTGTTTGGATGACAAGACGCCATTTTTATCAGTTATCATGTTTGGAAACCAAGGGAGATTCCCTTCCAATCATGGAACCCAATGGAGGCATGCAAGAGGTGCATTAGCTTTAGAATGGCTAAGTACTGAAGAGAAGCTTCAAAAGGCAAGCTCCAAGATTGAGGGAGAGTCTAAATGCCATCAAATTACAAGCAGGCACATGTGGAGCCCAAGATTGGAGCCAATTTGTTCATGTGCCATTTTGGCCATGTAATTGGGCTAAGACTTTGAGCGATTAATTAAGCCCCCTTAGGTTTTGTTAGGCATCCTTGATGAGCATATTTTGTGTTATATTTAATTACTTCCCCATGGTTCAGTTAACATTTCGCATTATTTCAATTAGATAGCATAAATAATCTAATTGAACTATTTTTAATTGTCTATTAACGATTTAATATTATTCATTTATCCCATAAGGTGGCACCATCATTCATGATACTCCTTTAAATGCGGCCACCAACTCCATTCCACTTATTATCCATATGGGCTTTGGGTTTGGGGTTTTCAAATGAGAGTTCAGTAGGGCCAAGAGTATTCTTTCTTTAAATGCCCTAGCTACGTAAGCCTACCTTGCAGATTAATGAGAATTTCTTTTGTGCAAGTTTAACTTGCTCCTCTGCATTCCTAACATGCTCAAGATAATTTCTTTAACAGGAGAAGGTTAATGAACTAATTAAAGAAATGACTGCAGTGCTGCATAGTCTCAAATCTCATTTAAGGAATACTCAAGCAAAGAGTGAAAGAGCGAACTGACAGAAAGCAAATTGGAGAGAAGTTCGCAGTAGTGAACATGGTGTATCTTTGGATTCAATTTTACAAATATTAGGCTTATTACAAGTGGTCCACAACCCAATGAGAAGGGTGGGGTAAGGAATTCTGATGTCTAAGGTTCTATGCCTTAACCAGTGAGTGTGGCAAGAGAGACCTAACCTCTCAAAAGTCAGGGAAGCTATTTTCCTTCGCCTGCAGACATTTCCTGTTTTGATGCTGTAATTAGGAGGATTAAGGCTTTATTACCATTTTTCCTCTTCATTTCCCTCATTAGAAGAGGTTTGTACTGATTTACCACTAACTAATCAGAGATAATTCTCAGTTCCATCAGAAACTGAATTCCCCAGCTTCAGATCAGGCCTATGGGAGGAAAATTAATAATTTTATCATACTTCTGCCAACATATAAAGCATTACAAGCCACAGGAAAGAGATAAAAACCAATCCTCCTCTCTTTCAGTTCACGTCAAGATCCGCAGAAGTTAAAATCACTGTCTTCATACCCTAAAGAATCAACCCCATCTCCCCTTTCATCACTACTAGCGGATTCACAACCCTCTTCTGTTCATATTAGTTTTGTTATCATCAAAGTCACCAAGAGAGGAAAAACCTAAAGTTAGAGATGAGAGCTGAAAAATCAAAATAATAAAGGAAAATCTAGATTAGAGATAGCAGCAGCTCCCTAGAAGCTTGAAAGAGGATTTCAGCCTGGTTAGTTAAGATTTAAAGGCATATGTTTCTGGTGGAACTATCTGGTTCAAGGACATAGTCAAAGAACAAGATCACAAGGAAGCATGTGCCTTATATCATAGATTCAGCTGATGGATCCTACTGCCTCCGAAAGCAGCAAGTGCATTGGCTGGAGGCAAGAACATGTGAGAAACCATGTCTACCTAACAGTTTCACTATGGCCCCCACCACAGCCATAGCAGTCATCTTGCCATCAAGTTCTACAGCAAGAAACATCTAAACAGCCAAGCCACTCTACCATGGCTGTTGCAATTGACAATAGTATATCTAAAGTATTGCATACAACATGCCACACAGCCGAAAGTCTGTATCCATCCCACCATCATACCAAAGAGATTAGTTTTACAAGTCAAGGCCCAAAATAATACAATTCAGAATTTCCGTCCTGATTCCAGAATGCACTAAAAAGGAACTCTTAAAATGTTTAGGGATAAAAAAGGAATACACTTTAACCGACCTTTATTCCAGAAGGAGTTTCCATGAAACTAAGTTTGTATGTATTGGTGCGAAAACTATGAAATGAACAACCTTGGCCAGGTAACTGAGGAACACCAAGGTTTCCTTTCTCTGCACTGCACTCAAAAGAAAGAGGGAGTATAAAGATATTAAACCCACTCATATGATAAACCAGCAATAGTGCCATGAGCTGAGACCTTTACTGATTTCATTAACATACAATTCTGTACATAAGGATTCGATTTTAAAATTAGAATAAAATAAGACTAACGACAATTAAATAATCAAATTACTTAACTGGAAAAGACAGAGTATGCAATCTAGCATTTTATGATATACGACAGGCAAGGAGCTTATGAAATTAGGATAATATGGTACAAAAAGACAGATCCAATATTAGTTAATAAGTGTCTATTTCAGCCTAAAAAAAGTAACCTTCATTTTATGTTTTGAAATCACGTGAAGGAGTCTCATATTAATAAGTTTCTCAATTAAATAAAAGATTAAAAAAATAGAAAAAATTTGTTTAATGCTAGCATTGCATAATTGTAAATGGCTACCTCTAGCCTCATTCCTTTGGCAATCTAATGCTTCCAAATATATCCCCATGCACTAAACAAGGGGCAATCTAAAGATCACAGGTCTTGTTATTTGAAGATTTAAAACTAATGGCAAATGAATCATTCCACAAAATTTGTCACAATAAGTTACTTGCTACATTGAGAAAATCGTAATAAAATTGAGTTTTCTGGTATTTTAAAACCAAAATGATATACATACTCAGTTGGATCCATCTTGGCAGTTAACGACTTGAGGGAGAAGAGTAGACCAAACATTAACTTGTGGTCTTGCTGAGCATTCAATGTCCGTAGGGGACGATTCCACTCCCTGTATAGCAAGCATACCCCATTTCTGTTGAAAATATACATCATATGGGCATTGTTTCCTGCTGCTGTTGGAGCAGGTGGAGATGGACTAATCTCTGATCCCCCAAAGAATTGCATTTTCTATCAATAGGTGTCCAGAGTAGATTAAATTAAGATCTGTCAATCACATAACCATATTAATGCACGATTGTCCAGCACAGAACAATGAGTTTCTCCTTAGTTTTGATTCACTAATTGAATCCCATGACTTTCAAACAACACAAACACCTACAGCACTTATGTCACACATTTGTACACATTTGCAGCTACTATTTTAAATATTAATATGTGTGTATTTAAATTCCTTTTCAGCGCCAGAAAATCAGCAAAGTCATTTTCCCCATAAACATTTAAATTTTTAAGTAACATACCCACATGATTATACCTCTTTACATTTATCAAATTACACTTCCAACACTGATATCTCTCACAATAGTGGCATTCCTCTTATACAAGCTTTAATCTATGTGAATTACCCTCTAATTCTCCACTAATGCTTCGGGTTTCCTTACTTTGAATCTGGAAATTCTTTCCAGATTTAAAGAAAACACTCCAACCATTCGAAAATCACTCTTTCCATATCCAAATCAGCATAAAGTCTCATAATAGTCATCCCTTCAACCTCGTAACGCTATTATCATGGTTTATGCAGCAATGATTCTTCCTTTAACCCCTTTTTTCAGCAAATATGACGCCTCCCTCACAAAAACAGTAAACATCCAATTTGACAAAAAACAAAAATGAGTCAATCAAGAAGATGTAAAACCAAATATCATTTAAATTTACTTTTAGACACAATTACAACCTTTGACTGGTGGTTTTTGATCTTTAGACACAAGATTCAATTGCTCCTCCCACCCCCAAACTGACCTAATCCATCAAAATAAAGATGGAAGGTGATAACGTGACTTACCTTGATCTAGATCGTCAATTGCCTATGAGTTCAGCCTTCTCTTCCTCTCCTTCTCCTTCAACACTGCTTCCTCTGGTTTATCAGAAATTTACACCAATTTAGACAATCACTGTAAAGCCACTAGTCCTTCACATCAAAGCTTAAACATAATTTCCTCTTCTCCCTCAAAGACCTTGAAACGAATAATTCAATTGCATATTATGAAATACCAAAGAGACACACAAATAGACTATTAACTCACAAGAGACACGCACATAGACTATTAATAGATGAAATGGAAAAATGATCCCATTGTTAAAATATCTTTTCAGTTTCCTTCAGTTGAACAAGAGACATACATGTAGATTTGTGTGTGTGTGTGTGTGTGTGTGTGTTAAGAAATGATAGATTTGTACTAAAGCAAAATATATGGAACTGAAACATACAAAGTAATGTAGTTGTAGTTTAAGTGAAAAGAGTAGCGTATATTAACTAACAAGAGACACACACATAGACTATTAATTGATGAAATGGAAAAATGATCCCATTGTTAAAATATCTTATTGGTTTCCTTAAGTTGAACAAGGGACACACATGTAGACTCATACACATTTGTGTGTGTGTGTGTGTGTGTGTTTACTATCACACACGTAGACTCATAGATATGTTTTAACAAGAATCATTATAACTTGCAATATATGTCACCTCTTAACTTTGGACACAGACAAGCGACAGAAGATCAGAAATGGCATGGTTAGATTGTTCTATTTCCACTTATGCTGTATGATTAGGAAAAAATGATAAACAGTTTACTACTCTTTCCACCAGAAGTAACAAAACTAGATTTGGGTGAATTGTTATTTATTGTTCTAGTAAGTTGACATCTTCAGTTTAGATGTGTATTAGTCCAGCCCTCAAAATTGAGAATTTCCCATAATTATTCCAGGTTCCACAGTAACTTTAACATCCGAAGGTCTAGAAATAGTTTGGTTCCACAAATTTGATAACTGCCTTCATTTCCTTGTGAAGAAAATGACAAGATTTGGGATGGATTTTCATGAAACAAATACTTAAAAGAGGGCAAAACCTTTAAAAAAAAAAACTGGTAGGAAAAAACTGTCTTGTTTTATGCTTGTATCCAATATCAGGAGATTCCCAAATCGCAAAATAAAAACTGGCAGAGAGATCAAAAAAATAAAAAAGCTGGCAGGAAAAAAACTAAAAAGTGAAAAAGAAAACTAACCAAGAGATTCACAAATAGCAAGAAAAATCAACAATCAACAAGTAGAAAAACGAGGTTATAGAAATGAGAAGCCACATATGAGTAGAAAAACCAGAAGCCACACATGGCCGGAAAACCAGAAGGCACACTTATAGGCATCTTCAACAATCAACACCAAATACTTACAAAATCGCGGAAGAGAGAGTTCAAGAGGACGCAGATAACACCAAAAACGAGTAGAAAATCGAGGAACAGGTTCTGGAACGTCTGACGAACTCACCCAGGACATCCGATGAAGAGACGCGGCTCACCGGAGGAGAAGAGACGAGCCAACAATTAACCCCGCAAGAACACAAGCCGACGACGAATAAGAATCACCGGAGGAGAAGAGATGCGCGGCTGAAGAGTGGAGGAGATCAGAAGTGAGGAGGGCTAAAGTAAAGGCATCAATTTGAGTCTCAGAGATCTCAAATGTTGAATGGGTAGGGATTAGTGAAGACTGAAAAGTGACAAAATACAATTTTGTCATCATATTATTTTTTTAAGACTAAATTATATTTTTAATCTTTTAAAATTAATTAAAAATTTTTTAGTCACTTAACTCTAAAAAGTGTATTTTTAATTTTTTTTAAGTTAATGTTGTTAATTTTAGTAATAGAAAGTATTGATTAAGTATGTACAAATTTACAATATTGATATAATCTTATATTTAAATTATGTGCAAATAGAAAAATAATTAAAACGTTATTGAATCTTTAAGTTACCGTCAAAATTAAAGTCTTTATTTAAATTATGTCAGTATTTTAACTTTACTAATTTAACATTTTTCATCAGTGAAGTTAACGACATTAATTTAAAAGAACTAAAAATATACTTTTTAAAGTTAAGAGATTAAAAAAGGACTTTAACTAAATTTAAATGACTAAAAGTGTATTTTAACATTTTTAAAAACAAACCTAAAGGCTTGTTGATAGAGGATTATTGGTCAACCACAGCCTAACATGTTAATAAAATCAAACTTTTAAAAAGGCGTTAACTTAACCTTTTATATAGATAAGATAAACTATAAGTTTATGATAGGTTACCTTACCCGTTTCCACCTTATTAAAGAGTAAAGAGTTATTCATAGATTTATTGTTTTGTTTTTTGAACGAAAAAAAGAGAGTAGAGAGTTAGATTGTGTGATTACAATAATACCCTCCTACTTTTATATATATATATATATATATATATATATAACACC
>JBAGKO010005064.1:0-11925 GCA_037177275.1 Acacia concinna | reverse complement strand
TGTGCTGGAATCGTGTGTGTGTCTGAAATTGAAAGTCTCTGACTGAAATTGGAATGTTTATGTCTGGACCGAAGGTGTGTATATCTGTAATTGAAAATGTGTGTCTGTCGGAAATTGATTGTGGGTCTGCTGAAAACCAAGAATTGCTGTCTGGAATCGAATGGGTCTGTTTCAGAACCGAGAGTGTGTGTGTGTGGCTGAACGGAAAATGGCTATACTGGGAATAAAAATCAGTTTTGAATTTCATAATTAATATCCTGGTATAAGATGTGTCGGATTTGGTTTAAGATAATATTGAGCTTAATGCTGTTCAAATTGTTAAAGTTATTAGCTCTTATCCTACCAGCTATCTATGAAGTCAGCAGTTGAAAAATTTGCAGAACATGTGAATGAAGAGGTTGCTACACGGTTTGGCTCTAAAATTGGGTCTAAGTCAAGAATTAATGGTGAACTATTCCCTTGTTGATATGTAGGCAAAATGCAATTACTTGGCTGAAGCGCAAATTCTGATTGATAGGAATGAAGACAGAAATTATAGAAGTAAATATGCACTTGTTTTAATGTTTCCTTGTTTTAGCCAGTGCTATTGTAGCAAGGAGAAATTGAGTTATATAAATTTGAGCTGTGTATATGAAAGTCTGAATTTTCTATTATATATATGGGTGTTTGGGGGTTCTGTTCAGTTTTGTTTCCATTGAGGTTTATGCAGAATATTTGAGCGTTAAAGTTTACTCCCAAACTTGGAAATTTTCAGAGTTCTTAACAAGAGCTTGTGCTAATTATCATAATGGTACCTAAAAGTTAATGGATTGTATTCGTTTAGCATTTCTTCTGGAAACACTAGAGATCTTCTGCTTTGTGTCAATCTCTCTAATTCGTCATGCGTGAGTGTGCAGAAGTTATGTTAACCACTGCCACGACTTTTATTGATTTGGAAAATAGTTTAGCTTATTGGATTGTGGTTTAAGTGTAAGATGATGTTAGAATTTCACTTTAGCCACACAAAATTATGCCAAAAAGGGGTTGTCAAACGCAAATGTACGTTTTGAGGCAAATAATTAATAAGGAACTTAATGAGCATTGGATCAAAGGATTAGAAAATACCGAAAGCAATGTTTATATATTTATATAGATATTGTGTCATTGATTTCTGCTGAAGGGAGATGTTTGTTTCTCCTACTCCTTCAATTTCGGTCGTTTGAGAATAGAAGAAGTTAGTGAATCTGGTTATGCCATGTTTAGCATATGTTTTGAACCAGATAAATGCAGCCTCGAAATAACTTCTAATGTGGACCATAAGTTAAGAAGGAAAGAATCACTTGATGATCTCCAGTTTGATGTAAAAGGCTGTCGTGATGTCTATGCTTTTGACAAGTATGTGGAAGTGAAGCTAGAGTGTTCATATGTCATAATATTTATGTATATAGATGTTATGAGGTTATATGCTGAAAGGTATTTTTTCATATGAACAGTAGTCATGAGTGAAGAGAAGTATTTGATAAGATGCTTCGAAGAGGAATTAAACCTGATATGTTTAGTTTTAGTATTTTGATTTATGGAAAGTTTATTTGTAGAAGGGTTTAGCAACAGTTTGAAAGACTTTTCATGTATGAAAAGCCATAATGTTGTTCTTGATCATGGGAAATAATAATAAAGTCTAAGGGTGGATTTTATTTAAAGTAAGGATCTTGAGAAAAGTTAGCTAAGTTATTAGCTGTGAATGGTAGAGTATTAACCTATCCTTACATAATATAACAATGGTAGGTTTTGATAATTGCCTAAGCCCACAAAGGAATCATCAAAGAAAGAAACAAGGTAGAGGTATATCGGAGGAAAGTGCAAGAGGTAGTAACACTTTCTTTCGTAATATATGAGAATTTATATATGCTTTGATTGCCTTCATGCAAATACATGCTTTGTGAAATTGTATTTTATGATATGGATTATTGATAATGAACTCAATTGGCAATGAGATAAGCACATAACTAGCCGTGACGGTAGTATATAACAAACCACGACAGTGGTACGAAACAAGAAAGAGTTCAATGGCAGTTTAGTATAGTTGACCCTAAATATGTGTTCATTCTGTTGTGTACGGAATAAGTAAGGGTTCAGTGGCAGTTTAGTATGGTTGACCCTGAATGCATGTGCACATTTCTGTTGATTATAAGTGCCCGATAAAACAGAAGCATGTGATTATTATTTACTGTTGATGTGGTGCATTGCTTATCTATTTTTCATATCTTGCATGAATGATTGTTATTACTACTGGGATTCAATCAAATCTCACCCCGTATCATTTTTATATAAATCTTCTCAGCTAAAGCCAATAGCTCATGAGGCAAAGTTGTCACTAGAGACAAGTGAGACGACCAAGCTTACGCTAGTGGAAGTTTAATGTAAATTAAATTTTGGCAAATTGTGGCTAATATTGTATATATTTGCAAAACTCAATAGAGAGGGCCTGTAATGTAAACAAGCATTTATTATCAGTATGTTATACTATGTACCCTATGCCGCCCGCTCAAGTGTTGACACAAGACAGTTACAGCAGCGTAGTTTTTTTTATTTAGGTGTATGAAGTTGTAAGAACCTGTGGGGTATTGTAAAGACATGACCACTATATATAAATGTATCAATACATATTATGCTATTTTCACTTGCCATTGGAACCACACTCTATTACTCATTAATGTTGGATATGAAGAGGGGTTTGACAGCTTGCATTAGTGCAACAAGATTAGGATAAAACAAAATATCATTAAGATCAAAACTAGCATCAGGAGATACTATGGAATCTCTAGATGAGAAGAATTGGGTGGACTCATAAAAAGTTACATCAACAGACACAAAATACAATTGAAGATCAGGGGAATAACAATGACATCTTTTTTAACACAAGAATAGCCAAGGAAAACACACTTTAAAGACTTATGATCAAGTTTGCTAAGACCTGGACGAATATCCCGAACAAAATAGACACATCCAAAAATTTTGGGAGCAATAGGAAATAGATTTTGTGTAGAAAACAAGACCATAATAGGTTTCTCTCACTCAAGGATAGAGGATGACATACGATTAATAAAAAAGCAAGAAGTAGAAATAGTCTCAGCCCAAAAAGATTTTGGAACATGCATTTGAAACATTAAAACCCAAGCAACTTCTAATAAGTACCGATTCTTTCTCTCAATAATACCATTTTGTGCAAGGGTGTTTGGACATGATGATTGATGAAGCATGCCAAGTTGATTTATGTATTCAATAAATTGGATATAAAAGTATTCTTTGGCATTGTCACTCTAAAGAATTTTGATAGGAATATCAAATTGAGTTTAAATTTCGGCCCAAAAATGGCAAAAATGAGTAAATAACTCAGAACATTACTTTATAAAAGAAAGCCATGTAGTTCAGGAATAATCATTCACAAAGGTAACAAAATATCAAAAACCAGTTTGGGACGCAACAGAACAAGGAACCCAAATATTATAATGTACTATTTTAAAAGGATACACAAACCTGTTTATTAACTCAAGGAGGCAAGAAAACATAATGATGCTTAGTAAATTGACAAGACTCACAATCTAAAGTAGACACAGACGAGAATTGAGGATATATCATCTTTAAATACGCTAATGAAACTAATGGACGCTAGACTCATAGCTTCTACCATTAACCTTCTTCGTCGAAAGATCCTGCATTAAGCAATAGTCAAGAAAAAATGAGGTAAAACAGTTTAAACTTCGAGAAAGTTTACTTGGGGACAACAGATTATTGAAGGTGAGGTTAAGGACATTTAGAACATATGATAATGAAAGTGATGGGGTTAGTGTAATATTGACTGATCTAACAACACAGGTAGGAGAACCATTGGCGATAAATATAGAGAAGGGGTTGGCATAAGGTGCCTATGAAGAAAATAACTAATGGTTACCTGTCATGTGGTAAGTAGTATCAGAATCTATGATCTACATTGTGGAAGAGGTAGCAAGAAAAGAGTTGTTGTTACCTGCAGCAAGTGCACTAGATGAACTTGATTGCTGATAACTCTCTATATTTTGTGGTATATTTTGAAGATATTTGGAGAGTTATTTATGCAATTTGAAAAGATATCTATGAAATTATATTTTTATAAGATCAAATCAAAGTAGTGCATCATTTGTGGGATTCTTATTGTAAATATCTTATATTGAAATTAAAATAGAAATTTTTATTTAAGTAAAAAATGATAGTAGTAGTTTATTTCAACTTGTTTCATTTGCTGATTGTTATCTTTCTTTGCTTAGGATATCATGTGGTGAGGTTTTATTTATTAAAAAAATTCTGCAGATTTTAAATACATGCACGGCACCATTTTGAATAAAAGGAAAGGAAACCTAATTGAATGGGGGAGAAGAAAAGTTACGGTGAAAAAGAGGAGAGCCGAAAATCATCGTCTTCGGTTTTTGAAGGGAGCAACCGCGAAAGGAATTGAAGAAAATGCTACGGAAAAGATGGGGCAGCAGCTGCTAATTGATGGGAGAAAGAAATTAATCATCATCGCGCAAAGAGCTGCAGACGCAAATGAAAAAATGGGTTGCAGTGAGCTGCTCGTTTATCTCTTTCTTTGGGCCAGACGTGAAAACTCATTGAGCTTATTCGAAGGAGGAAATCAGATTTGCTACTCTGGGTTTTACTTTCACTATTGTCACTATGAATTTTAATTCCAAACTCATTGTTGCTGGGATAATGACTCTGTTCCAATCTATGTGTGGCTGAATTTTATTTTGTATCTTAGAGGACTATGAACTCACTAGGAGATTAATTAAATTGTGTTGTCACTTATTATTTTTAATTGATGTTAATTTTGGTTACTTAGTCTTATTTTAATTTATCTATTTGATAATTGGTCACCATTGAGTGTGGATTTGAGAAGTCAAATTTGCCTTGACAAAGGGTAGACATATACCTAATAACCCCATATAATTGTTGAAGAGTGATTTAAAATTAACTTACAACTTGAATAATAATGTTAGATCTAACATTATTTTAGTTGGGAGAGGATTATTTGTGAACTGAAAGGCGCTTATAACTATCAATATTTGAGATTAACAAAATTAACATTGAAGAAAATTAATTAAGTTAAATCATGGTTTAGGAAGCTAGTGAGGAATTAGTAACTCTAAGTTGCTCATTTTAATAATTTGCATTTAATAGTTTGATAAATTTTTGTTAGATTTTAATTCAATTTTTCTTCACTCTTTGAAATCAATTTTTATATGCTCAACTTGAATAAAAATGAGAATTTTAATGCCTAGTTATCAATTCTCCTGAGCGTTTGTAAGACCGACCTTGATTTACCATTTACTATTTTCTACGGCCTGTATATTTGCGGTGCCTACTTAAAATTTAGTAGCATCAATTGCTCATCTATAGGATTAAGACCAGAATGGTTGGAAAAAACCTCAAAAACAATGCTTATCTTAAACTCAGCCATAATTGTCCAATGAAAAACAAGAGTAGAAAGAAAGAACCAAAATGCCTCTAAGAGAAAATAGAAAAAATACCAAACAAAGACTAAACTTTAATTATTATTGATCCTTAAGAATAAGATATTACAAAGAGGCCTTTATATAAGGAAGAATATACCTCAAGCTGGAAGATCATATTTTAATAGAAAATCATAATATATTAAGTAATAAACCTCAATCATAATATTAATTAATTTCCTAATTCTAAAAGTTTCTATTCTTAACACTCTCCCTCAAGCTGCAAGCTTAGATTTGAACAGCAACAAATCACCAAAGAAATCTTAACACTTACCTTCAAGCTGGAAGCAACTTATACATCAGATTACCAAGGAAAGGACAACTGTAGGACTGTCAGATCTATAACTTCCACCAATAATATATTGCTTAAGAGAAGCATCTAGGGACCAAAACAACAACAAAAGACCTCGTCAGGGACCAAAACAATAATGAACAATTTCATCAAGAACTAAAGTAGATGGCAACTAAAGGCAACAAAAATAATATGAAGTATTCAAATCAACCCCAACATGCTTCAACAAATAGGAAATTACACCCAAATGATACAAATCAAAAGAGCAAATCCTACTCCAACAAACAGCCTCATGAAGGGTCAAACAACACTTCAAACTTCTCATAAGAAACCAAACACGACTCCAAATGTCTTACAAAAGACCAAACAATGCTCCAAAAATCTCACAAGAGACCAAAATAATGATGAACAATGTCCTCATAAATGACCAAACACCAAAAGAACATAATTAAGACAACTCAAATAAAGAGTGCAAAATTTTAGAATGACTCAAAGAAAGAGTTCTCTTAGTCCAAAATTTCATAATGAATGAGAGAAAGAATCTAAAATATCATAAGGACTCAAACAAAGAGTTTAAAATTTGAAACAACTAACTCAAAACATGATCACCTCATGAGACTACTAGAAAACCCAAACTGTAAGGCTGGGACCATCACCACGCCGCCAGAAATACAAAAACAAAGTCAAACAACCCAAAATTTCTCCTCCTTCTCCTCCTCCTCATTTTTTCTTCTTCTTCAAACCCATCTCTGGTACTATGTACAAATGTATTCATAATGTATTGTATATTCCATATATTAGCTAGCCTATTTAGACAAGAGGATTGATGCATAGAATTAATGTACAAAAATGAAAATGACGCATAAACATAATTACAGAATATTTCATAATCAAACCTATTAATGTACAATATATATTTTCCTAATACTACTAAAGGATTTCTACATCCTCCTCACAAATTTTATCTTCAATGGAGGTTTCTTCAGTATGTAGTTCCCCAACACCAACATTTTGCCACCACCCATGGAACCAACAGACCTTGCTTAAAATAGCTTTGACTCCGCTAACTCTATCTCCTCACACCCATCTTTCAATCTTCTTAGCATTTGCAAAAACATCAATTCTCTCAAGAAGGCCTACACATTGCTTCTAATCCATGGCTTCACTTATGATACCAAGTTGGTCAGTCTCTACGGATTGTATTCATTTGATATGCTCGTAAGGTGTTTGATTGAATTCCAAGCCCAGATTTTTATTCATGGAAGGTGATGCTTCAAGGTTAGGTCCTTTAGCTTCTTCCTTCCATTTATGAGAGAGTAGAGGAGCAAGAAAACGTTGGCGGTGGTGAGGGTGACAAGAGAGTGGAGGAGGAGCAGTGGGGAGTGAAGGGTAGAAGATGAGAGAGAGAGAGGGGGGGGTGAGGAGGAAAAAGATAAAGATAAGAAGTGAGGGCTATTTTCATAAAAATGCCCTCTGTCCTTTACAAATTTTAAAAAACTTCCATAGGTTTTGGAAGTTGAAATGGTATTTATATATCATTTTTTACTTAAAGTAAAGCCACTTTAATTTATTAAGTGTTGTCAACAAAGGGCCATTATGTATGTCCTCAATACGTTCCCATTATTAACCAAAAAAAAAAAAATTTCAATAAGTCACCAATATATTATGGTTATTAACAAAGAACCGATAAGTATATACTCATTATATTGCTGTGTAGGATCGTTGTAACATCCATCTTTTACCACCTTTACTTTGCATATGGAAGAGATATAATTTAGGAGAATCAATAATTAAAGCCCATAATTTGAACCTGGCTTATTTATTTTTGGGTTGCTATTCATTTTGTATTCACATTATTGTGGTAATTCTAGAAATATTATATGAGGGTGTTCTAAATTATTACCAATGAATGCTCATGAAGTCCCATTTGTGGCAAAAATATTTCTCTAAAATTAAACCTAAAAATGATCATACTCTAAAAGTAGCTTAAATAGGACAGTCTTGATAAAGCATATTAAAATCATGGTTTCAAGACTATACTAAGAAATATAGCCTTTTCAATTCATCCTTACAAGCCAAATGTACATTCCAAAACCACGTCCAGAATTTTACCAAGCTCATGAAATTTTTGAAGCATCTTCCAACGTATAGCAAATTAATGCCATAAAACGTTAAATTCTCATCCCAATTACCATCGCATCTTCCTTTAGCTTTTCCCTTTGAGGCTCATGAACTAGCATGGTTAGTTATCAGGAGGGTGAAGACTTAGTAGCAAACGATTACCATCCAAGCAATTAAGATTTCTATATTGTTCCAAAATCTGACAGCACCTCCCCTAAGTTTTTATGCTCTTCAAAATTAAAAAAACTGAACAATAATCCAATCCAACACCAACTTACATCAATAACTCATTAGCAAAATAAATAAATCACCACTTACCTTAGCAATACCTTGACTTCCTTGAAACTTCTTCTCTTGAAGCTTAAAGTTCCAAGTTGTCCCCCTTGCTAAATACACCGTACAGGGGTTTAAAAACTATTGAAAGCTTTAGATCATCAAGCTAATAATATAGATGATTTTTAGAATAAAGAGTTTCCTATGATGCTTGCTTGTTCTCTTCTCTTTTCCTCTTATTATTCATCCTCCCATTCTCTATATTGGTCACTTTCCCCTCTTCTTTGGGTCTGCCCAAAAATAATGTGGGATGAGAGCTTTAATATGATATTATATATATTCCTTTTCGCCGACATGGGTAATATGAACGGAGGAGAATTATGAAATTGCTAATATTCAATTAACTATAATAAAATTTATTTTCCCCCAATCAACCTTTGCCAAGTTTGTACTTTTGTCATCATTGCCTTTGATTTTTTATGGTAAATCTTGGCCATCCATTTGTTTTACAAAAATTGTCGTTGAGATCAAATTTTAAATCTCATTTTTGCCCTTGAATATAGCAAAATAGATTAGGCTAACATTGGACCTCTAATTTAATTTTCTTGAATCCCAAAACATTTTTTAATTGCATAGCTTATGTGGTTAAATCTTGGCCATGTAAGTGACAATAATCATCCATAGTTTCCTTGTTCCAAACAGCAATTATTTCTTGAATTTGGATCCATGTTAGGCTTTATACAACATTTAACTTTAGATAAAGGAATTGCTATTTTCCTTCACCAAACTGGAAATAAGCTCTATACTTAGTTCACTTTAATCCTTGGATAATAATTGCCCAGTTTTTTTAGGCCTCTTACTATTTTTCATGATTAAATTTAGCTAATTATCTTTTATTTAATCAAATTCTAATAATTCCTTCATTTTTAGGTACTTTCTCCTTTATTCCTCAATTAAGCCGTAAGTATAATTTGAGGAATTATTTTTTACCTTCCCATGTCTTCGGGTAGTCTCCTTGAAATTCAGGACATACTTTCCAAAATGACCCTTTTGTGCTCACAAGGAGGACGATTTGTAGCACAAGCAAGGATTGGGGTGATTGATAAATTTATTTTTTAAAAAAATCATTTTACACTATATTATTTCAATAACATATTTTTGAAATTGTTGAATTAAGTTACACGAAATTACTTACTGGTAATATGTTTTGTAAAATGCTCGTCTTTTTGTATAAAAAGTGAACCAGGTATAAGATACAAAACTTTTGTATAGAAAAATCCATACACATGTAATGCTCCGCATAAATAAATTAAAAAGAACTACACTATAACTTAAAAACGAAATACTACTTTATGAATGCCGGCCACCTCAAAAATAATTTAAGGGTAAAGCTTGGAATAATTGCTTTAACACAGAAGAATGTTTCCACACCTCAGATGTGATTAATGAGGCAATCATGATTCTGAAGTAGTGGCGAGGTGTATAGATGCATGAAAGGATCTATAAAACCATTGATAATAAGTAATACATAATTTTGTATAGGTTAAATTAAATATCAATAGGTTGTCTTGTTTTTGTGGATCAATTGACGCCAAACACTTTCTTTAAGGCATTCTTAAGGTGAAGTTGTGAGCTCAAGTCCATATAAACATTGAAAGGGATGCATGAATTATGACAAAAAAATATCAATAGGTTTTGCTAGAAGATTTTCTTTGGAAAGTTGATTTAATTTTTTACTAAACGTTAAAGTAAACTATGGATTGAATTTATCCGAAATCAAAAAGTTGAGTTAACATAAGAATAATAGAAAAACAAAAGTGTAATAGAAATAATATTTTCAGAGTATAGCACAATCCATAATATGTAATAATGTAGCAAAATATTCTCTAATAGATTTAAAGGCAAAAGTATATGTTTAGTCCTTTATATTTATATCATGTTTGAATTTCATTTTGGTCCATGGGAAGTATTGAAGTTTCAGAATTTTTAGAGACTGACTGAAATAAAATGGTTATGGTGGGGGTTAACTGGGATTTTTCCTTAATTTATTGTCTCGAAAAAAGAACAATCAGCATGAAAATCTATGGATCTTATCAACAAACAAGTGTGTTGATGTCTCTCCATTTTTTTTTATAGAATTTGAGATATATGTTGATACAATTTGGGGGTCATTAATGCTAAAATAAAGGAATTTATGGGAGATTTTGTTAAGAAATCAATTTGGTATATTGTTTAGGGAATTTTAAATAAAATAACATAATTTTAGATTAAAATAATAATATTTAGGATTAGGTAAAAGAATAAATAAATTATAATATTTAAAATAAAATAAAAAAGAAAGAAAGAAAAGAGTTTAGGTTGTTCATAGTAGAGAGAAGAGGGCACGATTTCTCAAGGTCTTTTCCTTCAGGCGAGAGCAACAGAATCAAAGGAGGAGATACAGCTTAAAGGAAAGGAGCTATGAGAGCCTTGTTGTTTGTGGTTTCTTCTTCACTGAAGAAAGCTCTGATTAGAAAAGAGAGGAAGAACACCATTGTTGCCTGGGAGTACTCTGATTGTCTCTTCTTTGATTTTCTTCCTTTTAATTATATCATGTTGATTCTGGAATGGTCTGATTCTGAAATGAATTTCACTGTAGCCATGAGTAGCAAAGTAATTTGCATTAGGATTATTTTAAATCATTGCAAGGATTGAGACTTATTATTACTCTCTTTAGTTGTTAATAACAATTATGTGTTAATTTTATCTTGTATCTAATGCTTCTTTGTGGCTTATCACCATCTAGATTGATTTGTTCAATTAAATTAAGCTTGAGAAATTTAATTTAATCATAGAACTTATGTAAAATTATGCTAAACTTGAAGTTTTGGATTAAATAAATAGTTTTGGATAAAATTATGGTTTGGTTTAGTCAAATTGTTTTCCCTTTCTTAAATTCAATTAATTTTCAAGATAAAAACTTTTCAAATGGTTCTACTCAACTTGATTGATAGTATCATTGTGAGGATTAATCCACTTTTCAAATGGTTCTACCCAACTTAATGATAGCATCATTAGGTAAAATTATGTTACGCTTGAAGTTTTGGTTTAAATGGATGGTTTTAGATAAAATTATGGTTTGTTTTAGTCAAATTGTTTTCCCTTTCTTAAATTCAAGTAATTTCCTAGATAAAAAATTTTTAAATGATTTTACCCAAACCTAATTGATAGCATCATAGAGACGATTAATCCACCTTTGCCTTAATCCTTGTAGGAGCAATAGTTTACTTATCATTTTATTACTTAGTACGTCCTATGCACTTGTGGTGCAAACAAGTATAAATTGAGGTAAGCAAGGTTCTTAGATTAAGCCACATGTCAAGTGACTAAACAGTTGAAGCAAAACACTCTAAAAATAAACACCAATGTTATAATATAGTTATATGTATATTGATAGCTAGTTATATTATTATCTTTATCATCATCATCATGCAACTCATATAAGTTAATACAATGAAATGAAAACATAAGTTAGCTAGAGCTACATGCATTACATTTCATTACATTACATGGCTCATGTATAGAAGATATAGAGTAGGGCATGTTTTATTCCTTATAATAATATATGATTTATTTCTTAAGCACTTGTATATCTTGTGGGTTGATAGCTCAATCATCGCAGCATCTAAGAAAAATTGGTGGTGGGGCACCGCAAACCTTTCTACAACGCTGTTG
>JBAGKO010005053.1:0-11925 GCA_037177275.1 Acacia concinna | reverse complement strand
CTGTCATTAGTCTTTAAATAATCCAAAAGTATTCCCCATCTTTTCTTAGGAATTAATTCCATCATTTACTATTTTTCCTAGAATTTCTCTGAATTTAAGCTTATACTGATAAAATTCCATGTAGAAATTCTTAGAAATTCATTTCTTCATAATTCACCCCAAAAATGCACAAAAAATAATAATATTTTAATCTTATTATAACTTGAAGAATTTACCCAAAAAATTGGGATGTTACAATCTCTCTCTTCTCTACTGATTACGACCCTTTACTTATCTTGAATCCCTCATCTATGGAGCTAAAAATATTAGGATGTTACACTCCATGTTCATAAAATGCGCCTATTAGCCAAGAAATCCATGTATGACATCGCTTCCCTGTGAGCATGAATGATCTGAAGGTCTCAAGATAAGAAAATAAGGGATTTGGCTTTGTCAATCTCATGATGAAGTGGATGATAGTTCCCGCCATCAACCATTAGAGTGTGGATGGCTTTGATAGAATCGAACTTTAGAGTAGCCTATTGCTTTGCACACCTTAAGACCTGTGTGAACATCAAGAATCTCCACCATAGTTGATGAACAGAACCCTAGGTTTTGTAAGAATCCCTTTACTAGAGCCCTCTGTGATCTTAGATTAGTCCACGCAAAGGCACTCTCCAACTAGACTTTATTGAACCATCAACATCAACCTATACATATCTATCTGTTGGTGGAAACCATTTCTCTTTTGGCTTGCTCAAAAGATTGTAGATTTGATGACTCAATTTTCCACCTTCAACATCCTCAGAAGTAAGTACTTGCATTAATGAATTAGTAGTTGAAGACTGCTACTTGTTGCCTCAAAAGCTTGATAGCATATGTTTTTCCAAATGCTCCAGCACATAAGACCGAAAACTTTTAACTAAGGCCATTTGTGGTATGTTACAGACCTAGCATTGTGTGACTATTGCAAAGCAACCAATCCTACAAATTACCACTAAAGAAAGACATATGATATATTGGGTTAACAATAGAAACCCACACAGAGTTTTCTATTTGACAGTCTCTCAACATAGGTAGGATGGATTCCTTACTATTTGACAGTCTCTTTTCAGAATTGGCCATCACTATAAGTTCTTCCAAGGTGGATCATGATCATGGCTTGAACATTCTACCTATAGATTGTAATCGTACTTGATGGTAAAGCTAACGCCAAATGAAGGTTGCTAATACAAGGAATCTAAGTTAGATTTAGAAGTATTAGGTGGAGGGGTTTATAAAATACAACCAACCACCTAGTTAGGCAGGAAATGGCTCCATTTGCTTCTATCCCATGTGTCACACCTTCCTTTTATATCCTTTACCTTATCATATTAGAGCTATTGGAATAACTAGTTATGACTTTAAGTTAGAAAAATATGGGTAAAAATTTTCTCTTATCGGGTTACTATTTATCCGGCCCTTAAATTTAACCAACTTTGAAAACTTATAACTAATTCTAGAAAAATCAGAATGAAGTGATTCTAAGTTTGTTGGAAAGCTCTTCATAGCTTTTAAGGAAAAAATAATCTCATACATTGATAGCATAGCAGTGGACATGCGCAAGCCCTCAAAGATGCATTGTTCATATGGTCAAAATGGCACTATTCATTTGGTGATTTTCCAATTTTTCATTATTTTTGGCCCAACTTTGGGAAAGCATAACTTTCTCTACAAAAATCCAAATGACATGATCTACCACTCCATTTGCAGCTAAAAATACCCTCTATTAGCATGCAAAGGCTTGTGGTCGGACTTGGCCATTTGCTAAAATTATAGCCAACCCAAATTTTAGCTTGAAATAGCCAAAAACCAAGTGCCAAAATACCATAATGACATTGCCATGCCACTTTTCCCTTTCCACTCAATGCTCATGCCTTTCGAACAGTATGATGGCTATGTAAAAGCATATCCTTATAGTTACAACAGGTCACAGTAGCATACCATACCAGTCTAGAAATCCAGTATCATAGTAATTACATATATATAGTCATCTAGACACAATTCAGGAGACAATTTAAACATGCTCATTCTTTCTCTTTTCCTTGCTTCCTGAAGTTGCTTCACCTGTATTGTGGAGAGGGTAAGGTTTCTAGAGAAACCTCAGTAGCAAAACAACAACCAGTAACAATATAATGCAATACAAATAATGCAATATGTAATGCTCGTGCTACTTATCTAGTGCCCTCTCTCTTGGCACTCATTGTGTATAGGGAGCATGCACATGACTCTACCTCTATCATATAACCAAGGCATATAAACATGGAATCATACATCTCATAAAGCTTATACATGCTTGTTCAACCACAACACAGTAAAATAAGCCATAACACAAAGCAGACAAGTGAAGCAATTATAAGTTAAGGTTAGAAGTTCTAGCTACCAGTTATTTCTAAACAACACAAGTGCTTTCCTCTTCTTCTGGTGATACGTGGAGACTCCTCTGATATGCCTAAACATAACACAATGTCAAGGCATCAATGTATGCTACTATTACTAGACCGAAGACTCGTTCCCCTTATATATAGGGTCCAGACTATGCTTGTCCTTATACCGATTTTAGAGGTCAATCCTACACAATTGTTGCCTTAGAACCCATCCATGATATTCATTTTATCAAAAATCACTCCTCCCTTATTAAGACCCCTTGGTCGAACACCCCCTCTTAAGGAGTTCTTGGTGATATCATCGGTTCGGTGTTTCACTTGTGTTCTTTGAATCTTTTCTCAAGTAAAACAATGTTGGAACAAAATGAAACCGTCAAACCAATGGAAATCAAACCATAACACCACCCTAGGTGTCTTGGCCAAAACACACACATGTTACTCAAGGCAAGAATTCAATCTAAATCAAGCTCACATACCAATTTATAGTCTTTCTCCATCCTTTTAAACATCAAACAACATAAATTCCTCCTTTCCTTATCTTGGTCGAAACATGGGCAGCACTTCCAATCTTAGAAATGCTTCTAAACCCATGGAGAAGAGGAGGAGAATGAAAGGAGATATACGTTAGAACATACCTTAATCAAATGATCGATCGGTGTAGCTTGATTCGTCTTGAAATTTTCAGGAAGGTTGAGTTTCCAAACGGCCAAAGCTTTTCTAAGGTTGCCTCTTTATGCGCCAAAATGAAGGGGGAGGGAGTCTTATTTATAGGCAAGAGGGAATGGCATACTTGTAAATATTTGGAAGTTTAACAAAACAATATTTTAATGCCAATTTCTCTCCTCATGCCATGTATCTTCTTCTACCACCTTCTTGGCCTTTCTTGGCTTGCTTCCAAGGCCAAAAACTGGAGAAGGCTTCATCTGGTTTGGGGGGTCACTCTCAGTCTAATATCTGACAATTTTTCCTGTACTACTTTAAATAATTCAGAAATTTCATAAAATTAAATACTCATTGAAAAATTCCCAAATTTTGTCCACAAATCTCTAAATATCCTAGGAGGCTACCCTAAAAATTTAAAAAAATTTCAACCTCTGGAACTTCTAAAATTAATTTTTCTCCAAATAAGTCATTTATACCGACGATAAACCGATTTTAGCAATTTTTGATAATTCCTTTGGACTTCTTCTTGACTTCAAATGATTTTATAATTCCTCTAAAATATCATACTAATTTTTCCCAATCCCAGTCTAGAACATTGATGTCACACCTTCCTTTCATAGCCTTTACCTTACTATATGAGAGCTATTGGAATCACTAGTTATGACTTTAAGTTGTAAAAATAAGGGGAAATTTTTTCACTTTCTCAGATTACTATTCATCCACCCCTTAATTTCAACCAACTTTAGAAAATCATAACTAATTCTATAAAAATTGGAATGACATGATTCCAAGCTCATTTGAAAGCTCTCAACATCCTTTATAAGGGAAAAATAATCTCAAACCATGATTGCATAGCATCATCCACGTGCAACCCCTCAAAGTTGCACTATTCATATGGTCAATTTGGCACTATTCATTTGGTCATTTTTTCCATTTTCCAAGATTTTTGGCTTAACTCTAGGAAGGCATAACTTTCGCTAGAAAAATCCAAATGACATGATCTACCACTCCATTTGCAGCTAAAAATATCCTCTATTAGCATGCAAAGGCTTGTGGCCTGATACAGTCATTTGCTTAAACCATGGCCATCCCAATTTTAAACTCAAACTAGCCAAAAATCAAGTACTAATTTGACCATAATACTTTGCTATGCCATTTTCCCATTTTCTCATAATTCTAACGTCACATGGACAACACGACGACATAGGTAAAGGCAATCCCATATATTACAACATATCATAATACATATCCAGTAGCAATCCAGACCAGTCCAAAACTATTCAGCATCCAGTAAATTACATAATATAGTAATCCAACATAAACTAGGAAGCTAGGCTAACGTGCTCTTTCTACTTCCTTTCCTTGCTTCTCGACACACCTTTACCTGCATTGTGGAGAGGGTAAGGTTTCTTGGGAAGCCTTAGTAGTAGAACACTGACCAACAATCTCATAATGCAATGCAAGTCAATGCAATATGCTATGCTTGTACTTATTCATCTAGTGCCCTCTCTCTTGGTACTCACTGTGTATAGGGAGCATGCATATGACTCTACCTCTATCATATTGCCAAGGAAAATAAACACAGATTCATACATATCATATAGCTCATATATGCCTGCTCAACCACAACACAGTAAAACAAGCAATAGCACAAAGCAGACAAGCAAAGCATTTAAGAGTTAAGGTTAGAGGTTCACGCTACCAATTATTCCACGCGCTGCAGGTGCTTTCCTCTACTCCTCTGGATACTGACGGACTTTTCTACAATACCTAAACATAACACATTCATTAGGCATGCGTATATGCTACTGGAATTGGTTAAGAACCTCTCCCCTCATAAACTTCGGTTCCGAATTATCTTTGCCCTTTTACTAATTTCAGAGGCTTACCCTATACATTTTTCGCCCCTGAATCCATCCGTGACATTTGTTTGATCAAAATCAAACTCCTTCTACCCTCTCCCCTTGTCCAAAACATCTCCTTAACTTGGGGTCCCCAGTGATTTCATCTTTTCGACGTTCCACACGCGTTCTTTCTACATTTCTTTAGGTAAAACACTGCTCTGAACACGTTGGAAGCATCAAACCAATCAAAATCACATCACATCATATCCTAGGGGTCTTGGTCAAACACCCCCTTTCACACTAAGGAAAAATCTCAACTTTTATCAAGCCTACACACTATCTACAAGCCTTTTCTAACCTGAATAAACATCATACAACCTCAACTCTTCTTCCTCTTGCTTAGCTAGATACACAGACAACATTTCCCCTTATGAAATGCCCTATAAACCGTGGAGAAGAGGAGAATAATGAAAGAGAATACATGCTAGAACATACCTTAATCACTGGCTCGGATTGCGTGGCTTAAATCTCCTTGGAATTCCGTGCACGGGGGTCGAGTTTTCAGTTGGCCAGAACATCCCTAGGGGACCCAAAATTTTGTGCAAAATGGGAGGGGGAAGGGCCCCTTATATAGAACTTATGTAGGGGCAATTTTGGCATTTTTAAAAATTCAAACAAAAGTCAACAATTTCGTCTTCCTCTCATCCTGCGCCATGTGTCCTTCTCTACACCCTTCTTGAACTCTCTTGGTTTTTCTTGAGCTCTCTTAACTTAATTCTTAAGGGAAAAAATGTGCAGCTGGTCTGGGGTCCCACACAGGCCAGTATACTGTGACAGTTTCTCCTGTACTGCCTTATTTAATCCAAAAATTCTAGAAAATTCATTTTACACCGAAAAATTCTAAAAAATTACCCAAAAAATATGAAAATAGCCCAGAAGGCTACCATAAAAATTTCAGAATTGTTCAAGGTATGGAACTTCGAAAAATAATTTGTCTACAAAGAAGTCCCTTATACCGGCGATAACCAATATTCCATAATTTTCTAAAATTTCTCTGGACTTCTTCTCAACCTCCAACCAAATTCATTCATCTTCTAATATTCTCTACTAATTTTCCCAAATCCCAGTCCAGAACAATGAGGCCTCTAGATATCTGCTGTAGTTCATTTTTAGCCAAAAACCCGATCCAGCCAAAAATTAATAAAATAATCATAAAATCACCAAAAATTCATATGGCCTCTAAAAATCATTATGACTGTCCCATGATGTTTTGGATGCTCTAAAATAAGTTCTGAGATTTTATAGGAATTTTTGGAGCTTTTGGACCTGTTCAAAATTCAGCCTCTAACTTTACCGAATTTTCATGCTTTGCACATAGGTCATTCCCCATACTTCACTTCAAAAGTCAGGAGATCTCTCTCTCCTCTCCTAATTATAGCCCTTTATTCATCCCAGATACCTCATCTAGGCCCCGAAAAATATCCGGGTACGGCCCTCGTCTACTTGAAATCCTCTATCTAGGCCTAAAATTTTTTTTGGATGTTACAATTGAGGCCCCTAAATATCTGATATACTTAATTTATGGCCAAAAACTCGGTCTGGCCAAAAATAATAAAATATTCATAAATTCACCAAAAGTTCATAAAACTGTAAAAATCATTTTGACTATCCCATACTATTCTAAATGCTCTAAAATATTTTCTGGAATTTTATGGGAATTTTTGGGGCTTTCGAACTTGACCAAAATTTAGCCTCTAACTTTGTTGAACTTTTACTTTTTGCACATAGGTCATTCCCTGGATTTCACTTCAAAAGTTGTAAGATATTTTAGTCCTCTATAGACTAAGGGTCTCTACCCATCTCAAGCACCTCATCTAGGCTCCCAAAAATATTAGGGTATGACATTCGGTCTATTCAAAATTCTCTATATTGACCTAAAAATTTTTGGGATGTTACACCATGAACCAAAGGCACTCATAAAGTCAGCAACAAGATCATCATTGTTCATCAGGTGCTAATTCTTGTCAATATAATAGGAAAGAGGCTGCTCAAGCTTGGACCACAGCTCCTACCACGCATTGGTGTTTTGCCCATTTCTAACTTTACTTCCAACCGCTTTTCTAAAAGAATCCCATACTGTATTGATTTCTCTCCAAACTATTGATTGATTTTTCTTCTTTATGCCATTGGGAAACTTTCCTTCATCACACTGATATTTGTTGCAAATGCGTTGGACCCAAAGAGAGTTAAGCTTGGTCAACATAAGCCAGCTGAGCTTCATAATGAAAGCCTCATTCTGGAGTCGCAAATCTTTGAATCCGAGACCTCCCAAATCATTATCTTTCTTGATCTTATCCCAAGCAATTAGATGCATTTTGGTGCTTTAGCAAAAATACTATCTTACAGTTTGGAAACTCTAGTAGTTTAAACTCTACATTAGCATTTCGGAGAGTTGACCAGCATTTACACGAAGTAAATTTCTCCTCTTCTTTTCTTTTATTATCTTACAGTTTGGAAACTATATATATAAGCAAAAATACTATGCAACACTTGTTCCATAGTTGTAGTTAATAATTAACTTCTCTCTTTATATATATATATATATATATATATTTATCAAGCTTCATATATATAAGTATCAAGGGGACCATACGGGATGATGATATAAAAAATAGTTGTAGTTAACTTCTCTAACATTTGTAGTCATAAAAAATTATATTAAACATAATATCGTAGACTATTACGGTCAACCAATGATGGGAAGAAGACTTGATTTATTGATGGATAAACGTAGCGTATTACATAATTATTTGAATTTAATAACTCTTTCATAAGTTAATTTACTTCAAGTTAAAGGACCAGATTTTAGAAAAAAATAAACAATACAATGAATTTTGACAAGCTGGTCCAAAATCATGATCCTCTCGTGACTTTTATTTCAATAATTCATTTATGATGTAATTGTCTTGCAATTCAATTACCCTTAAAATTCTCACTGTATAGTAGGGTACCCTACTTCTACGTCTTCGTTTATCATGCTCATCGAATTAAAATAATCATATGATGGCGTATATTATATGTAAAAGTAAGGTGCATATATTGTTGAACTAGCCGTGATGTGGCACAAGCGTCCATTGTAAGGAGAAATACGTACATATAATGAGCGCCATGCCATTAGAATTATGTCCAATAAAAATACTAGAACTCATTTTTATAACTTGATTCAAATTAGTTGATGAGTTATCTGAAAAAATTTGCATTTTATTTTTTTTAAGAAAATTATTAGCTGATAATTTTTAAAAAATAAAGATGTTCATTTTTCAAAAAACCAAAATAAAATTTGAATTGTTTTAACTGAGACATCAATCAACTAAAATTAAAATAGTTTATGTTTTTAATGAATAGAGTTTAGATCATAGGCATTTGTAATGTTTTAAAACTTTGATGGGCATGTCGGAGTATTGAGTTAAGAGTCAATAGCTTAGACGGAGTCAAACCGAAGCTAGCTTGAGGCCAAACCAATGAGAAATTGAAGATTTCAGGGTTATTAATATGAGATTATAAAAAAAGGTTTTTTTTTTTAAAAAAATAGGTGAACAAGTTTGAGTCTCGGAACAGACCAATCTTTTTCAGCTGATTCAACAGTTTCTAAGCCTGACTAGCCGGTCCAATCCAAGTTTCAAAACCTAGGGAAAATCTCAATTATTTAAGTACTCCCTCTAGTCTTAAATATATGATCCAATTGACCTTTTTTAGAAAAATTAAAGAAAGTAAATAAACTACTTAATCATATCATTTATTGTGTATCATTATATTATATATTAGATTATCAATTAGACAAAATAGTTTTAAAAAATGATAAATTTAAATAATTTAATCAGCATTTTTAAATTTTCCAAAAAAAGTCAGTTATGTTTTATTATTAGGAACGAATGTAGTATTTCTTTTCAGTGTGAGTTACAAGATATTTACATTGTGTGGTGTGTGTACTTGTACATATAGCTGTCATTTAAAATTGATCATGGTGTATCCTTGCAATGCAATGCTCATGGTTTTCTTTAAAATTGCTCATCATTCTATTAAAGAAAAACATCTTATCTCGTATACTTTTCAATTTATTAGCCACTGTAAACACTGTATTTTATCTGCACTTTCTGATAAAAATAAAAATAATAATACATATTGGGAAATATATTCTTATTGGAAAATAAAAAAAATATCAATATATACGAAATTGTTCTCTTGAACATTAAGTTTAAAATCTCTTTATCCTCCTTATTTGCCCGTCCCCCACTTCAACCCCACCACAAAAATAAAATATCCTCTTAAGATTAATTTATCAGGTCAAAATATTTTATTATCCTTTCAAAAAGTGTGATTGAGATGGAGTTGATGTCTTTATCTGTTGGTTCGTGTTACCGCCAAAATAGTAAATACATCCAAGACAAAGCAATTGGTGGAAGTGGTTAATGTGAAAGGCTAAAATAAAAACTTCTAATTATAAATAGACAATATTTAGATTAAGGCGCATACTTATATCAAATTCATCAATTATATAAGTCATGTATCTTTTTTTTTTCATGTGGGTTTATAGTTTAATGAAAATATTTTAAAAATAAAAACACAACTATATATATGATTAGAGAACTTAACATAATAGATATCATAAACTTAACTTAAGTGTTTTCTTTAAAATAATAAATTCAGGTGGTGAGCCAGGGGCATATATAGTTCTGCTTTATTAGGATTGAATGAGTCAAATTTGGTAGACTCGTATTCATCAGTCAGCCACAAGTAAAAGTAAACAATACACCCTGGCGTCCTATAGTATTATATATAGAAGTTAGATAACTAGTTAATTTAAAATAAAAACTAAATAATTAATTTGCCGAGATTAACAAATTATTGAGTTAGTTATTTACAAAAAAAAATATGTGTTGGTTTTTTTAGAATATCCATTTTAATTGTTTAAGTTGGAAACTACTCCCTTGATGAATCATCTCTTTAATATGTAAAATTAATATCAAGAGTTTAGATAAACATTATTAATTTAAGAGATAAAGTTTATTGAAATATTATATTTAGGAATAAAATAAATCCTTACTAGCTCTTAAATTTACAATTGATGAGAGTATATATATATATGGTTTTAAATATTGAGTTGGGACTTAAGCAGGAAGAGGGGAGATGAACCTGAAATTGCTCCCTCTCATCCCACACAATTTTCTGACTTTTGCAACCAAATATAATGTTTCTACATGCATGTCTATTAGCGCACTGCCAATTAATAATGTTTTTTTTCCTGTTTCGTTGTGCTTTTATTGTTTAATTTACTTAATTATCGAAAAATTTTAATCATAGACTTTCAGAATTCGAAAATTCCATACCAATGATTCGATCGCTGCATAAATATATTGTCATCTAGTCATAAAGTGTGGTGAATGGTTGGTGAAGTATATTGTCATCTAATCATATACTTTCAGAATTTGAAAACTGCTTTGAGATTCTAAAACTTTCATGGTATTTTTTTGGAGTTCCCCTTTATTAAATATTGCTAATACCACGATGTTTCACAAAACTTCATTAAACACTATTAGAAAAAGGACTTTAAACTTGGGTTTAGATCTAGTCACTACTAAAAAAAGAGATAAAAGTGGTATACCTATTGTGGCGTTTCTTCACAGCTTTTGCTTGATTTCTTTTTCTTTTTTTAAACTATAGAAAATGTGGCGATTTTTAGAATGAGTTTCAAAACTGATAAGCACCTTATGTGATGCTTTTTTAAAAAAGCACCATAAGAAGTTAAAGCTGACGTATATTTTTAAAATAAAATATAAAAAGGACTAAATCAGACCTAACAGATGGTCAAGGCCCCATTGGGGGACACTCTTTTAGAAGAGCGCCTCCAAAAGGGGGTGGGAACGGTCCCCAAAGGGGCTTGCCCTATCTTGGATGCCTCTTTGTTGTTTGTTTTTGTGTTGTTTTTTTGTGTTTTGCTGTTGGTTGGGAGTTTTTGTGTGTTGTTTTTTTTGGGGGGGGGGGGGGTTTCAAGGGGTAGCTCTTTTAGGAGTGCAACCCCCATTTTTTCTCTATTATCCTTACCTTAAGTTTTACTCTCGCTTTTTTTTTTAATCCCTCTCATTTAACTTTGTATCTTTTAGTTTTTTTCTTCATTTCTCTTTCCTCTTTCTTTATCTCTTAGCTCTACTTCCATTAAAGTTTGAGGTCCACTATTATTTTTTTTTCTATTGATTCTCATTAAAAAGGTATGTAGAACAAACTGTCTTCTTTTTTCTTTTTCTTTTTGGTTCTTTTTATCTCCACCCATATCCCAAAACCAAAACTTTTGAACTATTCTCTTATATGAGTTGTTCTCCTATTCTTCTTGTTGTTACTTATCGTTTGTTCTCTTGCACGATTTGTTCTCATGTTTATCTTCTTGTTACTTACTGATTATTCTCTTGTACCACATAATATATTTTTAACCAATTTTTCATTTTTTCTCTGTAAATACAAATATCAAATTTATGTTTAAAGTGTTGTAGATAAAAATAATACATGGTTCTCCACATATTAAGGGCGATGAATTTGTCGTCTCTCCTAAATGTGTCATTTTAGTTTGTCCTAATGTAGTTTTATTTCATTTCCCACCCAATTAGTGTTTGTATTCTCCATTAATGAAATTCCATTTCACTTTTAAAAATATAATAATACAGGGTTTTGAAGGAAAAATATAAAAGAAAATATTTTTTGAAATATGACTTTAGGTGAAGGAAGTGCCATAGGAAGTGAGTGGTAGACTTCTTGTAGCACTTCCAAATTCCACCTAAAGTCATTTTTTTTAAAAAAATATTAGACTTCTTGTGTGGAGAAGAAGAAGTCCATATGATAAATGGTTACAAACTCTGGTACTCAGGAAAAGTAAATGGAAGAAATGGGGTTGGTATTATTGTGGATAATGCATGGAGGAAGAATGTAGTAGAGATCACGAGGATTAAAGATCGAATCATTTC
>JBAGKO010005033.1:0-11927 GCA_037177275.1 Acacia concinna | reverse complement strand
AAATTTTCCTCAATAATTCTCATATGCTTATTATCATATAAATCTTTAATTGATCTCCATAAATTACCCCAAAAATGAACATAAAATAATAAGATTTTTAATCTTATTATAACTTAAAGAGTTTCCCAAAATTGGGATATTACAACTTGACTCTGCTTCAAAACACACAGCTTCATTAACAATCTCCAGGTCGCGACCTCAAGGGTCCAAGTCGTGACCTTAGGTTCTAGAACACTATTCTCTTATGCTTTGGCCTTCAAGCTCTGGTGTCTCTATTTTCTCCATCTGGGCTCCACATTCTCCTTCGATTGCCAAAAAAATCACCACAAAAAGGTTTTTCCAAAGCAAGTGAAGCAATCATATAAAGGAGAGAAAATAACCCCATTGTTACCCTTAAATTAGCATAATGCAATGCATGAACCATGTAATCCAAAAACTCTAAGTATAATGTATAATGAGGGTAAAAGTATGCAATTTAACCATAAAACACTCAAGAAAACCATGTAAATATAGTGTCACTGTTTTAGAGTTGAAGAAAAAGATGTATAAGACTCTACAACATTTCTTAATAGGATTTTTTTGGTTATTTGTTCTTTTTCATTGTTGATCATTTGTTTAGTTATTTGTGCATATGGTAAAAAAATCATGGCTTTAAGAGGAATATGATGCTAGGTTGATAGTAAAGTAAAATAAGAATTGAAAAATGAAGGGTAAGAGAAAGAAGAACCTGGAAGTAAGAGCTCTGAGCTTAGACAAAATTGTCAAAGCTAATGACGTTAGGAGGAAGATAAATGAGACATTAGTAAATAAGGATGTTTACGATTAGAAACTTATTAAATCCTTTTGTTTTAATATTGAGTTCAAATTCATATAGAATTTGATTTGTGTGTGTGTGTGTGATTTTTTGTATTTTTGGAAAGATAGGGTTTGATTATATGAATTTTATGAGATATTTTTTTATGGTTAAAATTGGGATAATGAAAAATTAATATGGATATTTTAGTAGGATAAGACAGAATATTTCTCACCCCTAAAAACACCCACATTTGGAGAGGCGTAGAAGTATGGGAGGGGAGAAATTTCTCCCCTTTTTTCCCCACCCCGCCCCTTGAAAAATATCAAACTAAACAATGCCTAAAGTTCTACATAGGTTTGAAAGTAACAAAGCTATATAAGCTTTTATTTAACTCAAAAAAAGATATACTCTAAATAGATATAGTGAGAATCTAGAATCATTCAAACAAACACACTAAACCTTAATGTTTATTCTTATTATAGTTAGGCAAGTAGCATAGGCACTTAAAATTTATTTTTATTATAGTTAGGCAAGTAGCATATGCAACATGCCTAAATGCTCTCATATTATGATAATTGGGCACCTTTTTATAAAATATATAATACATGGTCACAAAATCTATGTTTTTTTAAGGGATTCGGTTAACTAAAACAAGTGGAAATCTTAACACGTTCTAATATTTAAATAGAACTCTTAATCGTAACATCACTGCTTTAGATATTTGAAATAAAGTCCTATGTTTTTTTACTATACCATTTTACTTTGGGTGTAGGTAAGTTGTCTTGTGCATTATTCTTTTCTCATGATGTAGATAAGTTGTCTCATACACAAATCTATTCTTCTCATGATGAGCAAGAACATAAAGAAATATTGCATTTTGCTCATCAACTAAAATATTTCTACTTGGCTTTATACCACCTTTTTTTCTAATCTTGTTATTACACATTATGACATTTTTTCAGTTTGGTAAACATAAACATAAATATACATATCAACATAAACATAAATAGAAACATAAGTATAAACATAAACATATATAGGAAGCCACATGCAGAGCAACAGGTTTCATGACAAACCGTAAATAGTTGCACCATCTCACGTGTCCTCATATCTTAGGGTCTCTACACCACATCATAGGTCTAGCCTATCTCAACCCCATGGTGGACTATAATCAGTCACACCATTTGACAGCTCTATACCATGTCTTAATATGTCCCAGTAGACTACAAAGAATCACACCAACTCCCTGGCATCCTTGTCTCAATCTCATCACAATGCATGGTAAAACAATACATGTAGCACATCACATAGTTTATGAGAGAAAGAGTTACCGCATGAAGTTCTTTCTAAATGTTGACCTATCCTACTAGTCCTTCAGTTTACATGGGCGAAGTTCGAATCCTACAATTCTAAATATTTAATAAATGAGCTACCATTTATTAAGTTTTTACATCCAAAATGCATCTAAATGCTTACAATTAATTAACCTCATCCAAAATGCTTAATACGGAGATGCCCTTAGGGTACTGGTCCACTTCTTTTTATACCTGTTGCAATTCCACTTTTCCAAAAATTATGACTCAGTCTACCTTTACATTTGACAATTTCTAGTGTAGAATCCATTTTTTCTCTCAAATTTTCCAAAAATGCACTCCTTCCCCTAAAACCTATTCAAACTGAAAGCTCTTAGGGTTTTTAGACAAATTGTCCAATTTCAATCCTAATACTTGTAAAATCACTTTCTCACCTTTACCCCACATGATTTTCCATTCTAAACCCATTAGAAGTATCAAATTTATAAACATACAGCTCTATCATGACAAAACAAGGCCTAGATGAAATAAGGGGAAACAACCAAAATTGATTTGAATGTTCCTTTCAACATGGTACCTTCATTGCATCATACATCACTTGTCTAACACATCAAATGCACTTATTACATGATTAATCCAAATATGGGCAATTCCTCCTGATAAGATTATATTTTATAATTAAATAGGTATAGATTTTGAGATATATTTGGTTAGATTTATTGATATTATACCTATCTAATTATCTTTTATATATTCTTTCAATGTAAAGAAATCTAGACATAAAATCTACTCATTATATTCTTATTGTGCAAGAGATATTATGAAATCAAAGAGAGAGAGAAATCAAATAAAAAAATAAAAGGAATAAATGGCGTGGAATAACTTACCAAGATATAGATATATATTTATTGGTTGCGGATTGAAAGGAGAAAAATCAACGATGCAGAGATCAAAACGTGAGGAAAGAGAATCAGCAATCCCGTAGGCCCAGGCTTTAAAATAGATTAAGATAGATAATAAAAGTGGAGAAATCCTGACCTAATATCCGGATGTATATTAGAAGGGCTGGGGCAAGAGAAAGAGAATAGCAGTGGCGAGGAAGAAGCATTAGCGAAATCAAAAAGGAAGAATAGGAAATCATTACAGAAATGAGAAGCAAAACTGATCAAAAGCACAAGATGGTGGAGAGCAAAGAGTTCTTCTTTGTTCCTTCTTCTTCCTTCTCTTTACTAAATCTGAATTTTATCTTCTTGTCATGGATTTTCTTTTAGCTGGCTAATTTATTTTAGACCTAGAGGAGCTATGAACTTATTTGTTGTTTAGATTTGATTTCCCACGAATTAATTATTATTAATTTATTTAAGTTTCTTTAATCTTGATTTTCTTGATGTTACTTTTAGACCTGCCATCTTTAATTATGTTTTGGGGATTTAGGGTTAAACTTGATGAAGGGAACCTTGAATAGACCTTGAGATTAGGGAGTGTGGGATTAGGCTTTAGTCTAATTTGCCTATAAGATAGACATATACTTATAGGACCCACATAGTCAAACTAGAGTGATTCCGGACTTTAATTGTGCATTCTATAATTTTGTGAGACATTACTTGATTAATTAAGGTAGGGATATATATGCATTTATAGACACCAATACTCTAGATTAGCTGATGAAATTAATGCTTAATTAATTAGTGAGGATAAAAGTCTAAGTTAACAAATAAGGAATTAGTGACTCTGGGTTGGTTTAGACATAAAGAGTTTCCATTAATTATATTTCCTTTAGAATTTTAATTATAAATTAGATTCACTTGACTTAAACAAAATTTGAGAATTTAATATTTAAAAATTTGTTTTCTTGATTCCAGTAGGAATGATATCTTACTTATCACTTTATTTCTTGATACAGCCTATGCACTTGTGGAGTCTTAGGCTCTAAAATAATTTATGCCTATCATACACCCACCCAGCAGGCCTAGCTAGACGAGTTGGGTGTTTGGGTGAGGGTCATAAGTTACTTTAAGTAACTTATCAGCTGAAAATAAGTAACTTTTCATCTTATATGTGTTTGGGTGTTTGTTTAAATGTGATGGAGCGTTTCTTCAAAAAACTCCTTCTTCAAAGAAGCAAAATTAAGGAGCATTTTCCCCACTGGACCTGACCATTGGACATTTATTAGATTTAGTTAATCATTCCAACAACTCCCCTCTACTCTCTCAGCTCATAACTTTCTCACATTTTCACCCTATCTTCACTTTCCTCTTCCACGATCACTCTCTCCCAACTCTCCACTTACCTGTAATGCTTGACACTGTCGGCTCCCCCTTTGGGTTTATGATCATCGTTGATGGAAAAGAAAGGAGTGGACGGTAGGCCCGATCATTGTCAATCTCTCCCTCTTTGCTTGAGAAGTAGCAACATAATGAAGGTCTTGCCCTTTGTTTTTTTAGCTCCGTCATCACGGTCGTCGGAAGAGAAAGGGGTGGACACCGTTCTCTCCTTCTTTGTCACCATTGTCGTCTTCTTTGTTGCAGTTCTCTCCTCCTAAAGGGTGTGGCTTATTTGATCTGTGGCTCTCTACCCCGATTTGTGAGCTCTCCTTGGTCATCAGAACAGTAACGCCGCCATATGTTTCCAAACAAAAAAGGTAAGCATGAAATACTTCCCACCCTTCTATGGCTTGTCGCTGGAGTGTGCGTGTGTGTTTGGTTTTCTGTATGCATGTGTCTGAATATCTGGATCTTTGTGTGTGTGTGTGTGTCATCAATTCTGTGTATGCGTGTGTCTGAATATCTAGTTCTATGTGTATGTGTATGCGTCTGGTTCTGGGTGTGTGTATGCGTATGGTTGTCAGTGAGTGCGCGTATGGTTCCAAGTGCACGCGTGCGCGCGTGTGGGCACGCGTGTGTATGCATATGGTTCTGGGTGTGCGTGTGCACTTGCGTGTCTGGTTCTAGGTTTGTGTGTGTGTGTGTGCGTTCGCATGTGCGCATATGGTTCTGGGTGTGCATGCACGCTCGCGTGTCTACTTCTAGGTTTGTGTGTGTGTGTTTGTGTTTCTTGTTCATTTTAGACGTCTATAATTCTAAATATTTGGTTGGAATTATTCTCTTTGTTTATATGGTTGTAGAGCTACCTCCTCTGGACAGATTGTGATTAGTCTAATTTCTTGTTCATTTTCAGTTTTTGTTCTTTGCGAGAGTGAGATTTGTAGTCATTTTCTATCTTGGTGTTTGTTTACTCTGTGTTGAAGTGCATTTTCTCATTTCCTTGCTGTATTTGATGTGGTATCATAGATAGCCTACTGGACCTATAGTTCTCTTTGCAGAAGCTTGTTTCCACATGAATTGGCTTCCTTGTTGTTTCCACATAAATTAGCATCCTTTACTAGTCTAAAGTTTTTCTGAATTTATAAAATTGATTGTAGTTCTAGAAAGCATCAATAATCAATAATTATATATATAATATGCCACAAATATTAGTATTCATTGGAAATGTTGTGGAACTGTATTTTCAAGCAATATGGGTGGCGACATAGCACAATGGGATAATATGTCGAATGAGATTTTTATAAGAGAATTGCTTGAGCAAATCTATCGGGGGGAACATACTAGAAGTGTATTTTCACCAAAAGCGTGGGCCAACATCATCAAGACATTTGATAAAGTATATGCGAAAAAACAATTAAAAAACAAGTTAGATAGCTTAAAGAAAGAGTGGAAAGCGTGTGACAATTTGTTCTCTAAAGAGACTGGCACATCCTTTGACTGGTCAAAGAACATGGTGCTTGTTACAGATGAGTGGTGGGATAAGAAATTAGGGTATGCAATTGATATTATTCACATAAGTGGTTGATTAAATTTATTTTATATGAAGTGTTTGATTGAACCTACTTCTATGAATGCAGGAGAATCACATATATGATAAATACAAGCACCGCGGCCTAAGGTTTGGTAAAGAGCTGGATATAATATTTAAAGATGTTTTTGTCTCTGGTGAGAGTATGTTAGCACCATCTGCTTCACAACCAATACCAAGGCCAATGCCAATAGACCTGAACGAAGACGATGTGTACTAACCTAGTATGGACCTAGAGGAAGGGTCAGGTGACGGTGAGGAAGACCTTTTAGGTGCTAATCCTAGAGCCAGCTTGGGAGTAAGTGTTGATTTCCAAGGGTTCATCTTGGACATGAAAAATCCTATTGTACCAAGTGGTGGTGGAAGCATCAGGAAGAGAAAAAGATTTAAGGGGTCCTCTAAGTCCAAAAAAAAGAAGGGCCTACCAAGTCAACAACTTGCAGGTACAATTAGCTCCATAGTGTCTATATATAAGGAAAGGGTGGATGCAATTAAAAGCATCACCACTGACATATAAAAGATTAAGGAGGTTGTCGGTGAAATGGTGTCAATGCCGAAACTTGAGGCCGACCTTGATTTTAGCCTCCGCTGTTGTAAGATGATGATGGACCCAGTGCCTCAAGCAATTTACTTAACGTTAATGGAAAATCAACTTGCCTTATTACGATGGTTGCGGAGTAATGCTTATAAAGAAAAGTATCAGGAGCAGCCCTAAGATTGAACAATCTATGCTTGATATGTTACGCAAGGCATTTACATTTTGTGTTTTCTTCCTGAACTTTGTTGTGTTTTATTGTCAAACAAATTATGTTTAATTCCCCAACTATGTTGTATGACTTTTATGGATGTTATGTTTTATTATAGTACAAATTATGTTTATGGATGTTATGTTTTACATTTATGGATGTTTAATTCCCAAATGTTGATGATGTTATCGTTTAGATACATCGACCCTAAAATTGGTGTGAATTGTTATGTTTTTGTTTATACTTTCATATATGTTCTTTTGTTTAATTTACTATGATCTTATCTGATACAGAGATTGCTGAGCCAATGCCGATGTCAAGAGAAGAAAGGAAGGCTCTAGCACTTGCCTTGTTGAATCAAGAGTTGGAAGAGTTAGAACAAATTGGTCTAACGATGGTTGCATACGTCTAGCCTTATATGAATAGACAACCACGTCGGACTAGATGGCAAACAAGCGTAATGTGGGTGGCGGAGGTTTTACAAGGACATGATACAGTATGTGAAGAAAATTTTCAAGTGGAAAAACATGTTTTCTACCATTTATGGACAAAATTGGTCAAACATAGGTTACGGGGGACGCAAGAGATTGCAGTTGATTAAATCGTTGCCATGTTCCTATTTACAGTTGGCCATGCATAAGGAAACAAGATACTACAATAAAGGTTTCAACATTCAGGAGAAACTGTCAGTAAGCATTTTCATTGCGTGTTAGAGGCTTGTCTCAGTCTAGCCAGGGAAAATATCAAACTAATTGATCTAAAGTTTTGTTATTGTCACCCAAAAATAGAAAGTGACAAACGATATTACCCTTATTTTTATGATGCAATATGGGCAATTGATGGAATGCATATTAAGTGTGTGGTTAGTGCTAGTGAGCAACCTAGATTTATTGAACGTAAAGGATAACCTACATAGAATATCATGGCTATGTGTGATTGGGATATATGCTTTACTTTTGTGTTGATGGGATGGGAAGGCACTATAGATGATGCTCGTGTGTTCAACACAACTCTGTCAACTCTAAATTTGAATTTCCCTCATCTACCTATATGTTTGACTTTAAAAACTTCAATTTCATTACTATTATTTTTTGTCACGAAAGCTATTAAATTCATATTATCATTAAAATGTATTTATTTTCATAGGAAAGTATTATTTAGTCAATTCAGGTTATCCAACACCGGTTGGATATCTTAGTCTGTATAGATGTGAGTGTTATCACCTTATAGACTTGAGACGACAACAAGGATTTGCAAATCATCAAGAGATTTTTGATTATTATCATTCAAACTTGAGGTGCACTATAGAACAGACATTTGGAGTCTGGAAGGCTAGATTTAAAATATTGAATGAGATGCCCTCATACGAGTTTGAAACACAAGTCAAGTAAGTTTATGCAACCATAGCTATACATGATCTCATTTGGCGAACTTCTGAGACTGATGCGAAATTTAGAGATGGAGAAGTAGCAAATATTACTTATGAGGACAATGATCATCATTTTCAAGGAGCATCCTCATTAACTACAAGTTCAACACAAATGAATTGTATTCATGATACAATCAGAGACTAACTTGTTAGAAGATTTTTATCCAATTAAAATGAACAATTAATTATGTATTTTACTATTTTTACTTTTTTTAAAAAAATTATTGTGACCATGTGAAAAAATGATCTCACTTCAAATATTGCATAATTATCAAATTCAAAATATATAACAGTTTTTTTAAAATTTAAAAACTCTATAAAAAATATCATAAGTTACTTTTCATATTACCATTCAAAGTTATTCTATATGGTCATGGTCATCAGAAGTAGAACCTTTTATTGACAAACCATGGATGATTATTGGAGACTTTAATCAAATCCTTAACTGTGAGGATAAGTTGATGTGTATGGGAGAAAATTCTGGTATGAGAGATTTTCAAAAATGCTTAGATGATTGTAACTTGATGCAAGTCCCTAAAAAAGGGCCAACTTTCACTTAGTGTAATAATTTAAAAGGGGATGATTTTCTCTTGGAAAAAATTGATAGAGCATTCATAAATTATCTGTAGTTAGCTCAATATCCTTATTCCCTTGTCTAAGCCTTACCCATTGCGGCATCAAATCATGGTCTTATACTTTTTTCCAGAACAGAGAAAACATACATTCCGTAAGTTTGAAGATTTCTGGTTCAAGTATCCTGAGAGTGATTCTATTATTCAGACTTCCTGGTCTTCTAATCCAGTGGGCTCCCCGACTTTTAAGCTTTATTGTAAGCTTAACAAAACACTTTTTGATCTGGTACTATGGAATAATCAAAGTACTGGTAACCTTACTCGGAGAATTCAGGAATCGAAATCTAGGTTAAATGATTTGATTGGAAAATTCTCACTCTTCAGTATGCCCTCAAGATAGCAAGAAAAGGAGCTCGCTAAGTTGAAACATCAACTAGAGTTTCTCTATGATTGCAAACATAGTTATTGGTCCCAAAGAGCCAAAATGAAATGGGTATGTCAAGGTGAGCGAAACACTAAATATTTCCATTCCTTAGTATCTAGAAGGAAAGTCAAAAATACTATCAAGAGCATTAAAAGAGATGATGACACATGGACAAGTAACCTTGAGGAGATTATTCTGTTGGCTAAGAATCATTATGTTGTCAATACCCGAATTGCTTTTAGCTTTAGAACCCTTCTCGATTCCTACATTATCTAATGAGCATTTCTCAAGTTTCTTGGAACCTTTTATTATGGAAGAGATCAAAGTTGCTATATTTTCTCTTCCCAAGAATAGTGCACCTAGACCCGATGGTATTCATGCCCATTTCTATCAGAAATACTGGGACCTTATCAAACAAGATCTTTTTGACATGATGCAAGCTTTTTGGACCAATGAACATATTCTAAAATCTTTTAACAAAACCAATATCATTTTGATTCCAAAAGGGGATCAAGTTCAAACATTCAAAGATTTACGTCCTATAAGTCTTTGTGATGTCATCTACAAAATAATCTCAAAGAATCTATGTTTAAGAATGAAAAAAGTCTTAGACAATTACATTACTCATTTTCAATGTACATTTTTCAAGGGGAGAAATATTTCAAACAACATCATGCTAGAGGCTGACTTAATGAATCAAATCCATTCAGCTAGGAAGGGATGTAAGAAATTAATTGCTCTTAAGATTGACTTCTCAAAAGCATTTGATTCATTGTCTTGGAATTTTATTTATGCATCTTTAAAGAAAATGAACTTTCCAAACAAATGGATAGCTTTAGTCATGCAATGCATCACCAGTGTCAGCTATCATGTTTGTTTCAATGATCAGATTACAAGTTAGATTTTTCCATCAAGGGGTGTGAGACAAGGGGATCCTTTGTCCCCATATATCTATATTATTGCTTCCAATATGTTGTCATGCATGCTGAATTACTCAAAGCATTTGGGTGCACTAAAAGAAATTAGAATCAGTAGGTATTTACAACTAATTTTACATTCATTGTATGCTGATGACTCTATTCTTTTCTTTGAAGGATTAGACCCGAGCATCAATATAGTTAAGCAATCCTTATATATGTATAGCTTTGGTCAAGGAAAAAGGTCAATAAAAACAAATCCTCTTTAATCTTTAGTCCTAATTTCTTAGCCGAGTTGAAACATCAATATGCTAATTTCTTTGAGATTCCTTACTTTGCAAAGTTAGAAAAATATCTTAGCACATGGGTAGACCCAAGAAGGAATAAATCTATTGTTTTTTGACAAGTCATCAATGCAATTGACAAAAGATAGTAGCATGGAAGTCCAAATTACTCTCACAGGCCTTAAGACTAATGCTTATCAAATCAATTTTCTTTGGGGTAAATATTCACACGCTGTCTTGTATACATCTTCCCCAATATGTCTGTGATAGAGTTTATTCCCGATGCTCTAATTTCTTTTAGGGATAAAATAGGGACAAGAATAAGCTTCACCTTGCTAGGAAAGAATTCCTTTTCAAGAAAACAAGTGAGGGTGGTCTAAGAATCAAGCCAATCAACAATGTCAACAACACTCTTCTAGCGAAACAAATTTGGAGAATTTTCTCTGCTACTCAAGTATCTTCGTTAAGTGAAACGCTCAAGCATAAATACTTTGATGAAAATAGCAACAATTTAATTTGCACTCCTTATAACTCCTCTTGGATTTGGAAAGGGATTGCTCAAAATGCTTCAATTGTTACTGATTATCTTTGTTGGAAAATTAGTTATGGTAATGCCATTTCATTAAACCACCCATTATGGTGGCCTATGTAATCTACACTTGCAACTAATTCTTTTAATACAGTTGTAAAATTGTTACTACATTTTCCATCCTCTTGGCAACCTGTTAGATGGAACTCAGACTTGGTCAAAAGGCTATATCTTGCAAATACTGCAAGGAAAATTATTCAAAATCCAATTTCCTTCATCAATAAAACTAATAAGCTAAGTTGGTCCCTCAATCCTCAAGAAAACTTCAAGGTCAGCATTGCTTATACTAAACTCTATTCCCCTCCACCTGACCAAGATGCAAATTTCTGGAAATTTATCTTGTCTCTTTCACTTCCTATGAAGGAACTTTTATTTGTGTGGAAGCTACTTCATGAAGTGATTCCTTCATTTGATGTTCTTACTACTCATCATTTAATAGTTCAAGGTAACTGTAATTTTGTATGTGATGTTGCTGAAAGTCTACTTCATTTATTTATCACATGTCCAGTTACTAGAGCAGGTTGGTTTGGAGATCTTTCTATCTCTTTAAATCATGTATGCTTTCATGAATTCAAATCTTTGCTTAAAAATACCTTACTTGCTCTTTTTATAGACAATCACCAAAACATGATTTACTTGATAATTAAAATGTTAAAATGTATCTGGAGGAAAAGAAATGATTTGCTACATAAGGGGGGAAACATTAAGCCGTATCTAATTATCAAGGAAGTCAGATTCTCTCTCTCTCTCTCTCTCTTACAAAGTCGACTTTTGCTACAAATATGGCCTATGATACCCCGATTTGTAAAATCCACTTTCTGGACAAACTTTCATCTCAATCAGTTTCTAGTAATGGTTGGTACATCATCATGGAACGGAAAAAGATAGCTAGACAACCTTTACTTTTTTCCTATATATTATTTTAGGGGCAATTAATTCAAGCTTTTCAATGGAAACCTTCTACCACATCATGCAATCTTGCGCACCTTGGCATGCGCTCTTCTC
>JBAGKO010005022.1:0-11927 GCA_037177275.1 Acacia concinna | reverse complement strand
ACTGTCTGAAAGCATGTGAAATCCTGAGATTGCCCTTATTTTTTCAAATTTCCGTCGCAATCTCTTACGTAACCCCCAATCTTTTCTTTCCAGTAACTCCCTTCCTTATTACTATCCTATTCTTTGAGGACGCGACCACACTGTTCTGAACTCAGAAACTCCCCTTCATCCAAGAACCACAAATATCACTCTCTTTCTTCAAATTTGGCGGGCAACAATTCCTCCCTAGGATTTTCGCACACCAAGCAATCAGCCAGTTCTCATTTTCGCATCTAATCCTCTCACAATCATAGTACTTTGATCTTCTATCATTTTCTTTTGAACTCCTTTCATTTCTTTAAGTTTTCTACCAATTTTAGTTGTGTCTTAGGTTTAAGAATTTCGATTTTAGGATTATGAGGGGTTGGATACTTGTTTCTACCCATTTTCTGCATTTTTGAACTGGTTTAGATTGATTCATTGTGAAATTTTTACCCCTCACCTTTAAGTTTCTGGTGTTTACAATTCTGGGTTGAAGTCGCGACCTCAACAATCTCTCAATCTCGAAGAATCCTCTGAGAACTCAGGTCGCGACCACACTTCCATGTAGTTGCGACTTGAGCTCTGTTTTTACAAAGAAGGTTCTCTTGGCCAAATTACAGTTGCGACCTGGGAAATCCTATGTCGCAACTGCAACAGTTAATTTGAGAAAATAAGCCTCCCTGTCACCCCACAGTCGCGACCTCATGTTTCCATGTCACGACTTAAACCGCTTTTCAACTCAAATGGGGTTCAGAGAAGGCCTTTTTACCTGCATTACTACACCTTGGTACCTCATGAGCTTAAACAGGGGTATATGGGAGATTGAATTAGTATTACAACATTCATTTCATAAGACTCTCTTTCGCCTCTCATTCCTTTTATTTTCCTATTCAGATGTCTTGAAGCAAGACTCATAAGTACTAAACCGCCTCTGGTTCCTAGCATTTAAAGGCCCAGGATGAATAGAAGCGAACTAGTGTCGAGGCAACCAAGCTGTTCAAGGACCGGATGATGGTCTAAGAACACCACTTTCGTGAAGCCAACGATTATCCCTTCTTTCTACACACTATGACCCAAGGTTATAGAGATGCTAAAGCTGAGAGAGAAGGTGAACCTCACCATTGTCTGTGAGTTCTACATCTAGGCTGAGTAGATGTGAATCATGTTCTGAGGCGGCCAAATGTCCATCACCTAGGCTCAAATTGAAGCTCTCTACAAGCTTCCTGACAACATGGGCGTCCATACCTACAACCTTAAAAGGTGGAACCAGAACCGCGACTTGTTCTCTTAGCTAGAGGTGTTTAAGGTAATTGGAGTCGAGAATGCTGGGTGGACGTCGTGGAATAGAAAGAATTATTTTGAAAGGAAATTCATGAATGAGAATGCACAAGCTTGGCTGAATTTTATGACTTACAGTCTGATGGCCCAAACCCACATCTCTGATATTAATGAAGAAGGAGCATCCCTTCTCTACTTCCTAATGACAGAAAAGCTTATAGATGTAGCCCAAATTATTATGGATCAAATCCAAAACTGCTTGGACAATTCAAGAACTAGGCTGGTATTTCCCTACCTTATCACTGACTTATGCAAGGGGGCGATACCATCTAGGTCCTCTGATATTTATCTGGAACTGGTTAAAGCACGTGTCTATCTGTCTGAGCAAAATAGAGTGAGAAAGATAACTAAGAGGATGGTGGGAGAGGCCACGGAGGAGGATGTAGAGGAGGCCGCAGGTGGCTCTAGTGTAACCCTGCCAGCCCTGAGTACATGGCTAGACCAGCTGATGGAGGAGTTTGAGGCATTCAAAGTGACCTACATGGAGAATGAGCTCAGACGCTAGGAGTTCCAGGCCAATGAGCTTCGACGGTAGCGATTCATGGATCCCTTATTGATACAGATTGCCAAGACCCTAGGGATTGTCATGCCAGTAGGATTCAAGTAGGACCTCTGAAGTAGTTCCCTCTCAGCCTCTACATATTTTCCTATGGGTCCCGGTGAGTCATCTGGAGCTGCCGCTGCTCGAGAGGTAGAGGAGGAGATAGCTAGTGAGAGAGGACATGATGCAGAGCCTACGAGAGATGCATGGGAGATATAGCTTGATCTATCAAGCCATGCTATGTTTTTACTTGATTTTACTTTTAGTTGTTTTGACTTTCTGTATGCACTGGAGGGTTACTTTTAGCTTGATCGATAAATAGCATGGAGGGCCGAATGACTAATATTAAAGGGGGAATGAAGGATAGTGATGGTAAATTTTCATGTGTCACTGATATCTTGCAAGACATGGGAAAGGACAAATCAGATGTGACAAGAAGCTTAAGAGCTCACCTTGAAGCACAATGATATAAAAAGTCACTTAACCAAGCTTTCTAATGTTGTTAATGACTTGCAACCTAAGAGTGGGGGTAGTATTCCTCCTAACACTTTGATGAACCCTAAGTCCCTAAATGTCATTACCTTGAGAAGTGGCAAGAAGGTTGATCGAGACCGAGATTGTCACCTAAATTAGGAGGCAAATCACATGACAAAGACTCTGTAATGCATGGAATGAGATATGGTATCAATTTAGTGTAAGAATGGGATGATTCATAATGAAAAAATGAGTCACTTTTAGTCAATTGCTCAAAAGAAACCTCAGTTAATAGTTTAGAAGAAGAATCTGAAACATCAATAGTGTGCGAAAAATCATGCATGGAAAGATTAGGGCAGGTTTCATGTGCATCACATTCAAGCATAGGACTATCAACATCATGCAAAGTTAAAATAGAGTACGACTCCAAGAGGGAATCATCATCCTTTGACATAGTCTCTACACTAGATACATAATTATCCAAGACAAGTAGATCAGATTTAGGAGGGTGATCTTCATTAAACCCAAGTTGACAAGGAAATTCAACTATGATTTCTTCATCTACCCCCTCCTCACTTTTGTTAAAACTTAAGGCAAGAGCTATAGCATACTCCACTTCAATAAGAAGAGGTTCCACCTCATTAGAAACGACATGAAACTTACCACTAGAAGTTGAGGCACTTTGGGCACAAGGATTTTCGGACTCACCTACCACCTCACTTTGAATATCAGGTGGGATAACACTAGGCATACAAGGTGTAGCAGTAGGTGTAAGACCTGAACACTTAGCAGTAAGGGGAGGAATACTAATTCCAATCTTATCTTGCATGTCATTAACCACATTGGCCAGTTGGGTTAAATTACTTGTGATGGCTAAGTTCTACATGGTAAACTCTTCAAGCTTCTTGTGTACATCTAATTCTTCCTTTCGCACCTCTTGTAAGATGCTAGTGACAAATATAAACTTTTCGTCACTCCCCTTCATCTGGCCGTCTATATTGGTCATTTGAGTAGCCATGCTCTTCAAGAGTTGAGACGTACCATCCCCTCTTAGAAGTTATTGAAATATCATGTGCTCTATGGGGTTAGTACTGGCACTCTAGACACTTCTTGAGGTACTTCACAGGTACCCAGATAAGATGTCTCATCAAAAATCCTAAGGCTAGGTACACTTGGAAGGTTTCTCATGCTCTGGATTTGATTCTTAACTGACATTTTGTGTGTCATAAATTCACTCAAACCATTACACCCATGATCCATGTCATGATTAAGAAAATGAATTTCTTCTTCAAGTGCTCTAGAAGTACCATACATTAATGCTTGGTCTATTAAAGCATTTCTTCTCCTCTCTATGTCATCTAAGGTCTCTTGTATGAGGGTCTCTTTGTTACAAGTCACTCTGGTGTGCCAAGGAACATCACAATAGCAATAGGGAAATATGAATTCACTAGGACTATTGTGAAGTAAGTGGAATGGGTAGGGCAATTGAAGGAATTATGCCAATAATATTGACAATAAATACAGTAGGGCACTGATTCTCTAAGTGAAGTGACAAAGAGTATGGATTTGACATAGTAAAGATCAAGAGACTCAAAATTATAGTGAATTCCTAGAAAGGAACTAAGGTCGCGACGTGAGTGTATCAGGTCGCAACTATAGTGGACGGAAAGCAACAATGAAACACAGGGGCTTAAGTCACAACTACAAATTGTTGAGGTCGCGACTTCAGTGACCCGAGAGCAATTTAGTAAATTAGGGTTTTAGGTTGCGACTTACAAATGTTGAACTTGCGACGTAAGTGACCTGAGGGCAAATTTTTGCAGAACAAGAGTTAAAGTCGTGACTTGGGTTATTTAGGTCGCGACTTAGAGTCAAAGAAAGTTACTCTACTAGCAAATTAAGGGAAAATAAACATAAACCTAAACTTAAATATAAATCTAAAACTAAGGGAAAACCAATTACCTAGGAACCAAATCAATGGCTCCCCGGCAATAGCGCCATTGACTGAGACTAAGATTGTCGCCTAAATCGGTTCGTCAGAGTGATTGCACCAATAGTGTATTATAGGGCAACCAGTCATTCTTCTCAAGGAGCTCTATTTGGAATTCCTAAGTAATTAATTGGTTAATTAGGGGTTTTTGGTGCAAATAAATAAACTAAACTAGAAAGAACTGTTTTTGATATTTTTAGGTTTAGAAAGGTGGGTTTGTTTGGAAAGGATAATATGATCGGCTCATTCCTCGATGATGATTGCTCGGTTATCCTCGCTCTCTCAAAAGATTTTGGGAGTTTTAAATCTCTAAGTTCTTATTAAAAACCACAAGCAATCACTTGGGTCCAATGATTTAATTAATGAAAACTTCCTAGGATCTTAGGGTTAATTAACTTTAATTAAAATGTTGTTAAGTTCTCTTAGAGTGCACATAAGATGGATGAATGAATGAATTCCTCGAATTGTCAATCAACAATCGAGGATTATGCGCAAGAGGGGAAAATTAACACAATCGTGGCAATCAATCCAATCACACATAAAAGTCTTTAAACTAATATATAGATAAATACCAAAATTCATACATCAAACTTGCATAATCAATTTAGATCTCGGTTATAATCGTAAACAAAGTCTCAACACTAAATAAAACTTCCTAGATCTAGGGAATTTCACACAGATGAAGAGAATTTAGAAATCTAAATTAGATCTACTCCCATAGTTATTACATAAGCTCCAACTTTGCTTCCATCACTGAGAGGCTAAAGGGTTTAGCCTCTCATGGCTTTAGATCTCCCGCTATCATGTTTGATCTTTGATTCCATGAGAGATGGTTGAGGTTTATGGTGAATTGATAGGTAGAATTTGGTAGATGGATGGTTAGGGTTTGGAATTAGGGTTAGGAATTGAGGGGAATTGAGAATTGAGGGTTGCAGGTTGTTGTACCATGAAATCTCATGGATTCGAACCGTCGTTAATTGTGCATTAATCCCCCTATTTATAGCTAATCACAAACCCTAATCCAAAACACAATATCTTAGATTACGCACTCAGGTCGCGACCTCAGGTCTTCCAAGTCGTGACCTGGCTTTGTGGAAAATTCTCCCAGGCTTGACTTTGCTCCAAAACTCATAGCTTCAATTACACTTCTCAGGTCGCGACCTAACAGGTACAAGTCACGACCTCTAGTTGCATATCAACATTATCCATGTGTTTAGGCCTTTAAGCTCTAGTGTCTCCATCCTCGATCCATCTTGGGCTCCAATTTCTCCTTTACTTGCTTGAAAATATCATCACAAAGAAACTTTTGCCAAGGTAAGTGAAGAATTACATAAATGATATAAAATAATTCTATTTTTACCCATAAATCATCAAAATGCAAAGTCTGGATATTTAATCCATAAAGTAGAAATACCATGCAAATTGAGGGTAAATGTGTGCAATTTAGATATAAAATACCCCAGAAAACCATATAAATATCATGTTATATCATAGGGCCCATCCCAGCTGGTCTTGAACTTGCCTCTTTTCAATTTGAATTGAGCTTGGTAACGCAACACCCTATCTCCTTCTTTAAATTGATTCCTTAGAATGTGGGCATCATGGATCGCTTTGGTTTTCTGCTTGTATATGTCTGAATTGTTATATGCATCCAACCTCATTTCTTCCAATTCTTGAAGTTGGAGAAGCCTATTTGTGCCATCCTCCTTGAGATCAGTGTTACAACTCTTGACCGCCCAATATGAATGATGCTTTAGCTCAACCAGAATGTGGCAGACTTTCCCATAAATTAATTAGCACGGAGACATGCCAATGGGTGTCTTGTAAGAGGTGTGATATGCCCACAATGCATCATCCAACCTTAAGCTCCAGTCTTGGTTAGATGGTTTAACAATCCGTTCTAAGATGCGCTTGATCTCTCTGTTAGATACCTCAGCTAATCCATTTGTTTGGGGGTGGTAAGGAGTAGAAACATGATGGGACACTCTATATTTAGCTAACAGGTGAGCGAGAAGCTTGTTGAAAAAATGGGTACTTTGGTCACTAATTAGCAGACAAGGTACTCCAAATCGACTAAAGATGGTAGACTTTAGAAACTTGGAGACTGTAGGTGCGTCATCCTTACAAGTAGGGATTGCCTCTACCCACCTAGAAAGGTAGTCTATGGCTAAAAGGATATAGGTGTAACTATGGGAAGGTGGGAAAGGACCCATGAAGTCAATACCCTATGCAACGAAGATTTCACAGAAGAGAATCGGTTGTTGAGGCATCTTGTTTCTTTTACTAACCCCATAAATCTTTGGCACTTATCACTAACCTTACAATACTAAAAGGCATCTTTAAAGAGGGTGGGCCAGTAGAAACCAAAATCTAAGACCTTCCTAGTGGTCTTTCAAGCACTGAAATGGCCTTTGCACAAAGTGGCATGACAAGCCTCTAGAATTTGTTGGGCTTCTACCTCAGGAACACACCTTCGAATGATTTGATCGGCACAAAGTCGCCATAAATGAGGTAGATCCCAGATGTAATATGAAGCTTCATTTCGAAGGTTTTAGGCCTAAAAAGATGTTATATGAGCAGGGATTAAAATCGTAACAAGATTATTCACTAGATGAGCAAACCACGGCTGAGAAATGGACAAAGAACAGAGATATTGATTAGGAAATGAATCACAAAGGAAGTTAGAGTCCAATACTCCCTAGTCTGCTCAAATGGTCAGTGACATGGTTAACATTTCTAGCTTGATCCTTGACCTCCAAATTGAACTCTTGAAGAAGCACCATCCATCTCAGAAGCCTTGGCTTCGATTGAGGCTTGTGGAAAACATATTTGATAGCTGCGTGATTTGTGTACACAACCACTTTAGAATTGATTAGGTAAGACCTAAATTTGTCCAATGCAAAAACAATGGCAAACAACTCTTTTTTTGTAGTGGTGTAATTCTGCTGAGCCACATCTAAAGTTTTAGAGGCATATGCTATTACTCTAGAAATAGAATGCTCCCTTTGACCCAACATGACCCCTGCACTTAAATTGGAGGCATTACAAGAAAGTTTGAAAGGTAAATCCCAGTTGGGAGAGGTCAAAATAGGAGGAGTAATTAGCTTATTTTGTAACTTATTAAAGGCTAGCATGCAATCATTGTCAAAATGGAAATCCACATCTTTCTAAAGCAAACGAGAAAGAGATAAGGCAATTTTGCTAAAATCTTAGATGAATCTTTTGTAAAACCCAACATGCCCTAAGAAGGACCTCAACTCTTTCAAGTTGGTGGGGTATAGTAAAGAAGATATCACCTTAGTTTTAGCCTTATCAACCTCTATCCCTTTTTTAGAGCTAAAGTGTCCTAGCACGATGCCTTGGTTGACCATAAAATGACACTTTTCATAGTTCAAAACTAATTTCATCTCAATGCACTGTGCTAGAATCTAATCAAGGCTTTTTAAACAATTATCAAAAGAATTTCCATAAACAGTGAAGTCGTCCATAAATACATCTGTGCACTTCTTAATAAAATCAGAGAAAATAGAAATCATACAATGCTGGAATGTACTAGGAGCATTACAAAGATCGATTGTCATCCTCTTGTATGCATAAGTCTCAAATGGACAGGTGAAAGTGGTCTTATCTTGATCCCTAGAGTCAATGAGAATTTGAAAATAACTAGAGTAGCCATCTAAGAAATAATAATGACTCTTCCTTGCTAATCTCTCTAGCATGCAAGGGGAAGTGATATTTCCTAGTTGTATCATTCATTTTGCTATAGTCTATACGACTCGCCATGAGTTTTAGACCTTAGTAGGTATGAGCTCATTTTGCTCATTCTTGACCACTGTAATTCCACTATTTTAGGTACGACTTGTACCAGAGACACCCATTCACTATAAAAAATGTCATAGATGATGCCATCTCTCAAGAGCTTATCTATTTCCTTCCTCACCACATCAACGATTAAATGATTTAACCTCTGTTGGCTTTGCTTAATGGGTTTGGACTCTTCATTCAACAAAATTCTTTGCACATTGTGGAATCAAGTCCCTTTATGTCAGCTAGCTGCCAACCCAAGGCCTCCCTATTTTTTTGCAATACACTATCAAATTACTCTCTTAAGTTGCAGTCAAAGAACTAGAGATGATGACCGACAATTTGTCACACCTTAAGTAAGGACCATCTTTAGGTCACTTAATGTCTATTAGAGTTGCACTATTATGCGAAATATGCAGAAAACTGAAATTTTTTCTTTTTCTTTTTATTTCCAATGGTACCATTATTTTTCAAATGTAATTATGGTCTAAACGTAGAAATATCGTATTATCGTACTTCTAAGTTCCTTTAGGGTTTTTCAAAGAAAATAGTTCTATACTTCTATCACTTTTGATAAAACAGTTTCTTCCTGTTTTATTCTATAACGCCCTAAACTTACGTACGAAAATCCAAATTCACACATACTATCTGTCAAAATAAAAACATTACTAAAATTATGAACTAGTATCATACCATATACATAATACAAATATGTCACTAAATTATACTTCATCATTAATACAAATTCACCAAATTATTCCATTACAAATTATTAAATTTCCTCGGCTTGGTCTTAAACCTTGGACGTCTTTTCCACTCCGCCTTAAAGACTCAAGCCATAATTCATGGTTATTATTGGGGGGTAAGATTCTTGTGAATCTCAATAGCAATTTAACACAATTCTAATATCAATACAAGCATGCAACTATGTGACAAGCATAAACTAACATGAGAGCTTACATGCTTTGTATGCCCTATGGCAACATAAACTATGCACCTAAGGAAAAACAATAGCTATAGCATTTACATGTTACATGAAAACATAACATAGTTATCATTTTCATGACAACAAACAAAGTACAACATAAGCTCAATATAACATGTGCATCATCACAGAAAAATGCAAGCGAGTATGATAAAAGAAATCATGTAATATTGGTACCTTGAACCTTAGCCTTAACCTTCTCCTTTGCTATTCAAATACCTGCCTTCTAATGGTCTCTTCCACAATGTCAAACCCTAACATTACAATAAGGTATCAATAACATTGACAAATACAAAAATCAATTTGCTGGAATTTCACTGATTCTGACCCTAACTTCAATAAATCACATCTTCTATTCTAGACATCCATTTCCTATGATTTTAGACTCATATTAAACCTTAGAATGTCTAATTTTAGCTCACCAAATTTCATAGGAAACGAAATTGGTTTCCTCTCTCAAAACATCACATGAAGTTATACTGCCATAATTATTCCAAACAGATAGTGGAAACTTGTAAAAACCATAAATAAATCCAAAAAATTCCAAATGACCTGGTTCCAAGCCCATAATCACATTTCATATGTCTATTACATTATCCTAAAATTTCATGGCCATCTATGGTAATTTCAGTACCGTTTAGAAGAAATCATTTCAGTAGCCAGAACATACATTCCAGACATACATCCTGACTTACAAAAATCATAACTTATCCTACAAAATTCCAAATGACATGGGTCCAAGCTTATTTTAAATCTTTACATGTCTATTTGTTCCACATAACATTTCATGAGGATCCAAGTTCATTAGTATACATGTTTGAAAGAATTACTTTCTGTCATCAGGATTATTATTCCAGAATGCAACTTTAACTTTCAAAAATCATATCTTCCTATTGACAGAACCAAAATTGCATAAAATAGGACTCATTTGAAAACTTGTTAAGTTCTCTAATTCACTGCCAAATTTCAGGAGAAATGGACATCATTTGCCCCATCAAAATTTCACACGAAACAGGGCAGTCCTCACTAACCAACACAAAATTCCAGACTTCATATCCATGAATCAATGCATAAATTAAACTTAAGCTTATCAACACTAACATATGCATTTCCTATTCTTCATTTCCAGCAGTGAGGCACTCTCACACATATACATTTACATTAGCTATTGTCCTAATCTTTCACATGATCACAAAACCGAAGGAATCAGTTTCAGTTCTTGACATATATTCCAAAATCAGCAATGAATAGAACAATGTGCATTATCTCTATTTCCTTTCCCAAAGATCATTCCCCAAAATTCAGTGTATACATATGTATAATTCCACCATTCCAGAATACATTTCAGTCATACACACATTCATCTTTAGAATTATTTGGACATACACTTTCGGTTCTAATAATACATTCAGACAGAACATAAATTTCCAAAGAACAAATCCAATTCTAGACAAACATATTCCAGAGATATTTTGGTTATGCAATCTCAGACATACATGTCCTTGGTAAAACATTGCATTCTCGGAAATATTACTCATTTCAGAATCGAAAATAAACCCAAAACAGCGCCCATCGATTCTGAAAATTCCAATTTTAGAACATTGAAGGTAAAAAGAAATCTGTGAGACTCACCGAAATCAAATTGGTGCTGGCCGAAGGAAAATGAAATGAGGAGGAGTACGGTTTCATGATTGAAACTCTTTAATCTCTTGCTCTGTCTCTGCTTGAGCTTCGCTACATTCTCTCTACCTCTATTCCGTGATGCCTAAGCTCTCACTCTCTCGGCATCTCTCTTGGTGAAGTGAAGGAATAACAGAATCAAAGCCTTACCTTTTCTCTCGGTTTGCAAATGCTTCTTGGCAGCAATTGAAATGCAACACCGAAGCTTTTCCCCTTTCACTCTGGCTCGATATCTTTGTAATTGAAGGAAATGGGTTGATTGCTCCTTCAATCTGAATAAATGCTAGAAACTGAAGGGTAAAGTGTGGAATTTGAAATGGATTGTTGGGAGTATAATTTGAAACTGAACTCTTCTCTTTGTTTTCAGATATTGCAAGGCTAGAATGAGTAAAGCAAAACCAAAAGCAAAGCAAATGAATATAGTGTGTTTGGAGGCACGATTAGGGCCTAAAATTGTGCTTATAAATGAGTTTACTTTCTGATTAAACCAATGGAACGTTTGGAATCAAGATGGCAGTGATTTGACTTAAGCTTTAAAAGTACCCAATTGGAGAAGCAGCACATGGGTGCTTATGGGATACAACTGGTAGGTGGGAAGCAAAATAACGGTCCAAAAAACATTAATGCCATTTAAAAAATTCAGCAACCCATTTCTCTTTCTTCTCCCTCGACACAAGACACAACACTGAGATCAGCACCAGAGCATTGACTGAGGAACCCTCCACCAGCGGCCATAGCTTTTGGCGCCAGTGAGCAACTCCTCTCAAAACCTTCTCCGTCTCCTCCCCCACAAAGGTCGACGGCCAGGAACAGGAGACCACCACGCGAGAAGGCGAGCAGGGGGAGCAGTCGTGCGATCCACCGACGTCTTCTCTGGTTTTTGGCTTCTAAAGCTCACTCTCACCTGAAGCTGGATTCTCTTCTTCCAGAGTCATCGCTCTTGGCTCTCATCTCTCGATCCTCAAAACTCACAATCTCTCATAGTCCCTCAGCTTCACGAAATCACTCTCGACTCATCACTCTCGACTCTTGCTCTTTCCTCTACAAAATCAAAATTTAGACTCGAGCTCAGGGAACTCGCTTCCTGTATCTGT
>JBAGKO010004918.1:0-41134 GCA_037177275.1 Acacia concinna | reverse complement strand
GAAGGAATTACAATTCATTGATGACGCTGGAGATATGGTTTCTGGTAAACTTCCTAGAAGCTTAAATGAATTTTCTCAAGCTATAGATAAGACAAAAAGAAATGTTTTTGAAGCTTATACTAAATTAAAGGAAGTAGCAGGACAAGAAAAGAGAGTTGTTTTTCTTGACGATATAGCGAAAGAATTAAGAAGTGGCGTGGATGATGTTGCGGTTAAAGATTTCTTCCCAGAAGTTAATAAGACAGCTCATGAATTAGCGGACATACTAGACAAAAGAGGATTCTATAGCTTAGACGAAGCAAATGCAGTAGTTGAGAAGCTCAATCAATCTTTGAAAGCATTTTATAGAAATCCAGACCCTAAGATGGTTCAGACTAATTCTTTAAATGCTTTAGTCGCTAACAAATTAAGACAAAAACTTGATACGGTGATAAATGATGAAACGTTAGACACTGTTTCAGACGCTGGAAAGACATTTGGAAATTTGAAGAAAAGATATGGTGCGTTAAAATCAATAGAGGGAGACGTAAATAAAAGGTTAGTTGTAGACGCAAGAAAGAATACTAAAGGATTGTTAGATTATTCTGATATTTATTCGGCCCAACAATTAACCGAAGGGATTTTAACCCATAATCCAGTGGCAATCATGAAGGGAACGGTAGGTTACGGGGTAAAACAAGCCATAAAGAAAACTAATGATCCGAACTTAACTGTTAAGAATATGTTTTTGAGAGTTGATAATATTAAAAAAGGGATTCGTTCCAAAGAAAGTCAGTTATTACGATCTGCACCATTAATTACTAGATCAGCAGAAAGAATGAAGGAGAACGTTCAATCACGGAGAGAATCTGTTAATTCTTTGAGATGAAAAGTTAGGTCTTCTTCTTCGTCAAGATATGACTCGATTGATCTCATTAGACAGGAAAGAGTCCAAAGGAAAAGTGGAAAACAAAGGTAAGTAAGAAAGGTTGTAAATACATTTATATTTGGAATATCAAAAGCTAGGATGAGAGGAATTAAAAGAACTGTATATCCAATCCCAGCATAAAGCCATGTTTTATTGCAATGAGTAAAGTACCAAAAAAACCTTTTAAAAAATAGAATAATAAACATTAATTCTCTCTCGATTTCTTCTTCTGTTTATCTATCCAATTTAAATACTGAAAGTATAAAAACCCGACTGTCATAATCCATTTTCTAAAGCTCCATGAATCTTTAACTTCAAATTCTGGATGAAGTTTACGCCATCTAGTTAACCAATCAGGATATGGAGCTAAATTCCAAGCTCCTTTACCAAAAGCCCAGAAAATACAACTATCAATCTGGTTAGGAGTAAGACCTACATACATAAGTAAATAAGTGACTTGTCGTTCAGTGTCGGTTGGTATAAATATATTGTCGTTCTTAATAGCGGATGATTTCATCAAAAGAATTATACATCCAATTTAGAATAAATCAAGAGGCTGACTATTTTTAGTGTAGTAAAAAGTGTAGCAGTGTTCAAAACCTGCATGCCCCTTCTTGCCTCTATCTGCACCATGCTATTGACGAGATACGGAGAGGCAGGGATTCGAACCCTGGGTTCTATTTGCATAGAACACACGCTTTCCAATCATGTTACTAATTTTCTTAACCGTTGTAAATAAAAGACTTACTTTATACAGTGTAGCAAACTTGTCACACATAGGATAATTTTTCAAGTTGTTTTTTCTGGTGATCGGCTTGCGGATTTACATACACCATCGTCATTTCAATCTTAGAATGTCCGAGAATTTCTTGTAGCCCTTTTAAGTCTCCGGTCTTTTTGCAATACTCCGTTGCAAAGGTGTGCCGTGTTGAATACCAGAATCTTTTGAGTCTTGTAGTCTGTGATTTTGTTCTGATTTCTTTTGATTGGGCTCGAAGGAATTTATCTTTGAAAGGAAATATTTCAGGGCCAGCGTGTTTAATAGATTTAAATATTTTGACCGCTTCCGAGTGTAAAGGAATCCTTCTAAACTCCCCATCTTTAGCTTCTCCGACCGTCAGCACTCGTTCTTCTAAGTCAACATCAGACCACTGCAAGCGTGTAAGTTCCGCAGGCCTTAATCCCATATAAAGATTGGCTTGAATCATCTTCTTAATGAGTTCATGTTCAATAGATTCTAAGATTCTTTTTCGTTCCTCGTTCGTCCAGCATTCCGGCTCACGTTTAGGTAATTTAGGTTTGCTGATCTTAACAGGAGATTCATGAAGCAGTTTACTTTTAACCGTGAAATTAAAGAACGTAACTAAGGTCTTGATAATATGCCATCGCATACCGATAGCTACATCTTTGGAGTTGATGTAATTGACGATCATTTGAGGGGTGATGTTATTGATCTTTATTTCAGTCGGAAGCCAGCGTTTGAAAGGGTTCAATATTTCTTCGTAGTATCTAACTGTCCGAGGCTGACAAGAAACTTTACAATGTTTCACAAATTCATCGTAGACAAAATAAAAGGAACTTTCATAACGCAGAATGGGGGAACGGCCTTCAGCAAGTTCCAGTTCGATCTTGTTTTTTAAATAAGTGGCGTCACGCTTGTTTTTAAACCTTGTACTATATTGATACCTTTTACCGTCTTTGAAATAACTTATCCAATAGGTGTTTTTGCGGAGGTACGTGGTAGCCATTAGACTTTCTAATTACCATAATATTTAAATTTGTCTTTTTTATAAGGGTCGTTACCAAATTCATATTGCTCATTTGAATCTTTATTTCCCCACTTTCCAGTATAAGGATTTTGATTGCCTTTCTCAGACCAGTTGTTATCCGTTCTACCATCTGCGTCACTTCGGTAATGAGGGGCAACATAAGTTCCGTCTTTTCTGTAATAACCTTCAACATAAGTGTCTGCGGAAACAAGAGGGGTACACATCAAAAGAAGACCTAACATTAATAATATTTTTTTCATTTTTCTTTCTCCTTTACTTTATTTTTATTTATTATATAGAATATGTAAGAGATAGAATAACAACTATAATTACAAGTCCAATTATTATTCCAATGGTAATAATAGTTGCTCTAAAAGCCCAGCCTGTATCTAATGACCAACCAATTTCAATAAAAAAGAAAATAACAAAAAGAATAATAATCAATAAAAATGCTTGTATCATTAATATTTTTTTACTTTCTCAACGATTTTACCAATAATTTCATATGCTTCATTATCATCTAAAACAATATCTGGATATTTTGAGTTCAGGGGGTGAAGAATTATTTTGTTTCCTTTTCGCTTATACTGTTTGAAGGTAGCCTCATTCGATCGGGTATCCTTAACGACAACATAATCTCCGTTAGTGATGTGGACGTTCGGCTTCACAATAATGATGTCTCCTTCTGCAAATTCTGGTAGCATACAGTCACTTTTGACTTTTAGTGCGAACATATTTTCCCCCTTAGTACTGGTTATGACGTATTCGTCCGCATGACCAGGGGGGAAGGGGTCTTCAACTGCTGAGAATTGATTCGCATGAACCCACGAAATGACTGGAATGTTAAAGATTTCTTTTGTATTATTTTCTAACCATAGAAGTGTTTCAGTTTTTGATCTTTCCTTGATGGCAGATTCGATAAATGTATCTTTTTCTTGTTTATTTAGACCTAAAGCTCGGGCTAATTCATTACAACGAGCAACCGTCGGTGCTTTGGTGTACTGTTTTTCAATATTTCCAATATAATTTGGCGTAACTTCGATTTTGTTAGCAAGATCAACCAATGATAGCCCTTTCTTTTTTCTATACCGAATTAATAGCTCATAAAATTTCATAGTCCATAGCATAGCAGTTTCCTACCTTCTTGTAAAAATAATTTGAAAAAATACTTGACACATACCACATTGGTGTGCTATTCTTTTTTTATGAAATTCAATCACAAAAAATTAGCCAAAGCTCGTCTAGCCAAAAAGTTGTCCGCTTATTCTTGTGCTAGGGAATTATCAAAATGCGGAATGGATATTTCCCACCAAACAATTTTAAATTGGGAAAAAGGTATTCATACGCCTGACTGTCATCAATTAGCTGAAATGGCAATGTTTTTTGAAAAAGAGCTGTTATATTTTTTTGTCAAGAAAACACACCAAACTCGTGTGATTAAAGATAACATTTTTTTAAGCAAGAAACATAGCACATTGATGTAGTATCGTTTTTGCAAAGATCGTTGAAATTTGCCTATACAGGGGGCAAATGAATGGCATTCAGGACAAGTATAGCAAAGGTAAACGGTAAATATGAAAATGTCAAGAGCAACAATCCAGAATTATTTCAATCTGAAGGAAACAGCAGACTTTCTAGGAATCAGTTACCGATCAGCCAAAAATGACTGGAGAGGTTGGGAAAGATGGGGAGTTAGGGCTTCTCGGTACAACGGGGAATCAAACCGACTGATATTTAAACGCTCTGACTTGGAAAAGATGGTTCAGCAGTGGGAAATCAGACTGGTAAGGGTATAGGGGGTAAATATGAAAAACACATTCAATCTAGGTTCAAGTTTCTCGTTGGAAGAACAAATCAAGAAAATCGAAGATGATACCAATAAGTCTCTTCTTAGAATATATATCTCCCTTTCGATCACAATAGCCGTTCTTATTTTAATGATTGCGGTAAACGCCAACGCTGAAGAATATCAATCGGGTAAAGAGATGACCAAGAGTTTTGAGGGTTTTAGTTCCAATATTTATCAATGTTCTGTGGGTGTAGAAACAATAGGTTACGGGTTTAACGTGTCCGCAACCAGTGAAGTGATTAATGACAAGGGTATCGTTACTGGAAGAAAGGCTATGAGCAAGGATAAAGCGGACGAAGTATTTGAAGTGGTGTATTCCCGATCAGTCGAAGACGCAAGAAAGTATCTAGGGGATAGTTTCTCAAGTCTTAACACTGAAAGACAAGAAATTATCATCGATATGGCTTACAACTTAGGTTTTGACCGACTTTCAAAGTTCAAGAAGTTAAAGAAAGCGATTATTTCAGGAGATTATGCCCTAGCCTCGAAGGAAATGAAAAATAGCGATTGGTACAAACAAACAGGAAATAGAGCAAAACATCACGTTAATAACTTTGGAGTTAACTAATGTCAAAAAGCAAATGGTGTAATTCACTTGTGATAAACCCTAAAGGAAAAGACAAATTGGACCGTAGCAAGATATTTGAACATAAGCCCAGTAATGTGAATTTAGGATTATTACCAAAGACCAAAACAGGAAAGAATGTAAATAAACGATTAAGAATGAGCGTAAAGATCGCTGAAAGGAGCTCGTAATGCCAGACCCTAACCAATATATTCCTGATCTTACCGAAAGATACCCAGACCAAGAAGAAGAATCAGTGTGTGAATGTTGCGGAGAATCACCTTGTAGCATGGCACGCTGGGAAAATGAGGAGAGAGCATAATGTTCGAAGTAGCCCAATTATTAAAACATTTAAAGTCATATTACCCAAGTGAGTACGTTGCGATTAGCATTGACTACGCTATCAGCAAATATACTCACGAGTTACAAATTGAATATAACCTTTACGTTAGTAACTACGAATCAATGACGTTCGAGACTTTAAGAGAGTTAAGAGCATATGTATACAAGATCACCGACACGCTTACGGTTAGCCAGTTATTAAATCAAGCGAGCTAAAAGGAGAATAAAAATGGATAAGAAACCAACGCAAACAGTCATTAGTGCGTCATTCACAGGCAAAATTAACACAGGCTCATATGAAAACGAGTCACCGTACTATGCCATAAGTGAGACATACACCGACACCTTGCAAGATAACGAAGTCAAAGAACGTCAAACACAATTACACAAGTATTGTTACGAGCAATTTAAGAAGCACGAAGAACAAGCAAAGATCGACAGGATTCAAAGAGAGTACCAACATTTAAGATTTTACGATGTTGAAGATGGTAAGCGTTATCCTTCAGTAACAACGATTATCGGATGGGACGCGGATTTCTTCATGCCGGCCGATCAGTTACAGCAACACGCCAGTAGGGGCTCAATCATAGACAAACAAATTCAGGTTTATCTTGAAACGGGAGTCTGGAGAGAGCCGAAAGAAATATCTGAAATATACCCAGATTTAAAGATCGTAACGGTCGGAAATCTTAAACTCGCTTTAGACGATTCAAATTTCTTAGGATTTTACGAGAAATACCCTTTCAAAATGATTTCGTGCCAAAACTTACACATTAACGAAGAACATGTTTACGCAGGAACATCGGACATTATTTGTGTGATTGAGTCAACAAATAAAGGTGATTGGGAGAAAGTCGAAGGTGTAATGTTCGATGTTCCGACTATTTTGGATGTAAAGGCGGGGGCTATGGATAAGACGAAGTTTATGAAGCAACAAACAGCGTACTCAAAATGTGATCCGGAAATTAAACAAATTGGAATAATCCACTTAAACAAAGAAAACAAATGCGGATTTTCAAAACCAGTCATCGAAACAGACCTTAATAAGTATTGGTCACTTTTCATCGACGATAGAGAAAAATTTCGCAAGAGATACGGCGTTTAATCAAAAAAGGAGAGAACAAAATGGTAAAACTAAGCGGAAATTACTTAAAAGCAACAGAAGCAAAGACAGGCGACATCATTGAATTTATGAACGCCGGAGAATGGCAGAAAAATACAAAGTACAGTTACCCTGACGGTAACCCGAAACAAGACTTTGTGGTTAAGGTTACGCATAGCGGACAAGAGAAATCATTTCGTATCAACAAGACGAACCGAGAAAAATTAGTTGAGAATTGGGGCGATGAGACTGAAAACTGGATAGGTAAAAAGGCCCGAATCAATCTAATGGACGCTCTAGTTTCTGGAAAACCTGTGAAAATCATCATTCTTGAAGTGTCAAACGGAAAACCTAAACCAGAATTAGAGGCTTGGGATAAATAATGACTCAAACTGAGCAAATTTTAGATTACCTAAAGCAAGGAAACAGCCTAACACCGATTGAGGCTCTCAATTTAATGGGCTGTTTCCGGCTCGGTGCGAGAATTTACGATTTGAAGGCTATGGGACACGATATAAGAACAAAAATGATCAGTAACGGCGAAAAGACATTTGCAATGTACTACATGGAAAAATCCAACATAACGGAAAAGCGAGGGCAATACGCTTGGACATTATAGAGATTAGAAATAATTTAGAAAACTTACCCGACATTATTTACCAAAAAGAATTAGAAATGGGCGAAGCTAAGGCCCAGTTGAATCACATGAAAGATTTAACAAAGCATATTTTGGCGAAAGAAAAGATAAAAGTTTCAGGAAGTAACGCTTTCAAAGAAGAATCAGCCTACAGTTCAGACTCCTACAGAATCCACATCGAAGGTATACAAGCTCAAGAACAAAAATACGCACAACTAAGTGCGGAATATAGCAGACTCAAAAACACCTTTGAAAGTATGCGATCTTTAAATAAAAATGTCTAAAGTCTTTATCCGACGGTTCAAACGTAAATATTTACTAGAATTTGGTAAGTCGCAGTTTACTTGGAAACAAGTAAATCCTTATTTTGGTTCAGATGAAGGATTCTCTTCAATACCAAATGCCCCAGGTAATTATGCTATTTATACTGCAAAATTAGATATTTTGAATAATAAAATTACAGACAAAAAATTAATTTATATTGGAACATCTTCCCAGTTATCTAACAGATTATCGAATAACCATCCCATATTAAGCGGTATTAGATGTTTATCAGATTATTATATTTTTATAAAAGTAAAAATAGTTTTAGATAGTTGGGTAAGAAGAGATATGGAATATAGATTAATCCAAAGATTAAAACCGAGGGGCAATAATGTACCAAAAAAAGCACGACTTACCAGCAATGCCGTTTTACGTGGGTGATTGGTTAAAAGCCCCAGATATTCAATGTTTAAGTTATGAACTAAAAGGATTATGGTTTGAAATGTTGTGTTTTATGTGGGAATCAAAGGAACGTGGCGTTTTGTTATATACACATGAAGAATTAAGTAGATTACTTCGTTTGCCTGAAGATTTGCTTAAGCAAAAACTCAAGCAACTTTCTGACAAGGGTATCTACTCAGTCAGGGAATCGGACGGGGCAATATTTAACCGCCGGATGATAAAAGACCAGGATATACGGGAAAAAAGATCAAAATCGGGTTATTTAGGTGGTATAAACAGTTTTGCTTCTAAATTTGCTCAAGCAAAAGATAAAGCAAACACTGAATATGAAAATGAAATTGAAAATGAAAATGTAAATAAAGATATTAAAAGATTTACCCCGCCAGTTTTTGAAGAAGTTAAGGCCTATTGTGTAGAGCGGAAGAACTCAATTAATCCGCAGAATTTTATAGACTTTTACGAATCTAAAGGCTGGATGATTGGTAAAAACAAAATGAAGTGCTGGAAATCAGCGGTTAGAAATTGGGAAAGCCGAACATTGGTGGGTGAGATTATGAAGGGTACCAAGCGGAAGGAAGATAGGCCGATAGAGTACAAGAAAATTTCCGAAGCAGAACAAAAACTACTAGATGAAATGATGGCTAAGACTAGATTGGAATTAAACATTAAATGAAAAAAGTTTCTAAAACCAAAAAAGACGTTAGAAAGTTATTCTTAAAAGCTGAAAGACTTTGGAAAGAGATAGCTTTCTTAAGAGACGGTCACGAATGTATGGTTAGAAAGAATTTCCCGCAAATACAAATAAAACACAGTGAGATTATGCAAGTAGACCATTGTTTTTCAAGACAAGATAAAAATTTATTCTTCAATCCTAAAAACTCAACAATCGTTTGTTCTTCCTGCAATATGGCTAAAGGATTCAAGAACAGATCAATCGATCGGGCCATAGACAAGATTGTTACACAGAGAGAGGGAGTTGAAGAATTTACTCGAATGATGGGAATAAACCAGACCATGAGAGCGAATGTGAACTGGGGAAAGATTTGGTGGTTAGAAACAGTTGTGCAAGAGTTGGAAGAATATAAAAAAATTTATCAATAAAAGAATCGAGAATAGTGAATCCAGACGGAACATTGGAGGAGAAAGATGAAGTTACCCGAACCTAAAACATGGTCAGATGATATCCCTATGTCAATTAATCCATCTTCAAATAATTATAAAATGGGATTTAATGACGCTATAAGAGAAGTTAAGAAGTTGAATGAAGAAGCACCCAAGCCCGAGCCATCAAAAGAAGTTACTGAGAATGAGGTCTTAGAACTAGCCCAATGGATAGCCTTCGAATCTGGCGAAGAAACAAGCCCCGAGAAGTTAGCAGACGCTCTTTATAAATTAGGTTATCGACGAAGGACACCCAATGCCAAAAACAATGAAGGGCAAACCGTTTAAGTTTGTGTTGAGGGAGAGATGATGAATTGTAATAAATGCGGTAAGTCTAAAGAGGCGACAAAAGAAACATCAGCAATTAATCCAATATGCACCTGTGAAAATTATACTTTTGGTGGAATGGCTGGATGGATATGCCCACGTTGCGGGAGAGGAAATTCTCCATTTACTCATACGTGTTCATGTATTCCACCGCCACCGTTTAATGTAACTTGTTAGGATAAAACATAGCAGAGGTTGTGAGGTCGTACTCTGACGCCGATGGAGCTGAAATGGCTCAATGGATTAAGTCGTCGATAGGCTAACAGCGTTGCATACCAATGCCACCTCTGCCGAGAAAGGATGAAGGGATGAAAGTAAGTTTAAGCGGAATGTTAAAACGATTACCAATGAATAAATATGAAAGTTTTGGTGTTGAAGAATTTTTAAAACATTATACAGAAGCAAAAGAGGCTCATGAAAAAGGCGATCAACAAACAGTGAGTGAGTTCTTTAAATTATACGTAACATAAAATAACCAAATCCAAGTTAAGTGAGGGGAGATGAAATATAAAACTTGTCCAATTTGTTCAGGAGGTGGATTAATAGTATCAAGTTCAGGAACATTTACTTGTAAACTGTGCAAAGGTTCAGGGAAGATAAAGGAGGAATGATGGAGGGGAGAGTGATAGATAAAGAAAGAATCATTAAGGTTATGGATATGATTGAGAAAGACATGGAAGATGACGCTAAAAACTTCGATGGTCAAGCATTTAATGGCAAGACTGTTGCAACGTACTTTGGAAATCAAGGTGCAGCCATCTCAGCAATAGCAGGAGCAGTAAAATATTTAATTAAAGAATTTGAGAAAACCAATGAAACTAAGTGAGTTGGTGGAAGGGGGTGAAGTATGAATGAATGGAAACTGATAGCATATGTAATTTTTATATTTGCTTGTTTTGCGGCGATTGTCTTATCTACGATATTCATAAGCGAAGAACACATGAAAGATAAGGTTCGTCGAGAAGTGCGGAGTGATATTAGTAATGCGTGGAAATCGCTTGATAGGAATCATTTTACTATTGCTGGAATAGAAGTCAAAGACGATAAAGGTAACACAGAGTTTTTCTCTACAAAAGAAGTTCTTGAGAATATAGAGCGTGTTAACGAAGTTCTAAGGGAGAAACTATGAAACTCAGCGAACTAGTGGAAAGGTTTCCGGAGAAGAAAGTTTGTAATGGCTGTGGTAAGACAATGTCAACAAGCGAAATTAAAGAAGGAAATTTTATTAGTTGTTGCCCAGATGGTAAGTGTTCAGAACACAAGCACAACGAAATCATAAACGCCTGCGACAAAGAGGTGATGGTGGATGAGCAGGCGATTGTTAAAATTATCGAAAAGCATAAGCAAGAACAAATAGAAGATGGTTGTGCTAACGTCTGTTGTGGATGTATTTATGTTGATAAGGATATATTAGCCGGAGCCATCGCCCAAAACATTAAGGGGATTTTAAAGGTGAAAAATGAAATGGTTTAACTTAATATTTTTATTAATAGCGATTTACTTTATCTTTTTAATTGAAGATTTTAAGTTATGGATAAAAGGTATTAGAAGGCCGGAAGGAGACCCCGGATGATTAATTTTATATGCGGTTTTATTTTTGGATGTGTTTGTTCAGTTATATTTTATTTACATTTAGATTCTTTAAGCATAAAAAGAAAATATAAAAGCGATAAAGGAGATTTGAAATGATTGAAAAACTTGACGACACTATACCAAGAGGTTCTGATCTAGCTCCTGGAATTCCTGGTAATACTTGTGCAGAAGAAGCGAGAGAAGTTCGAATAAAGATTAATGAAATTATTGATATATTAAATATAAAGGAGACAAAATGACTGAAGAAACAAAAACACTGGCCGCTCTCATGTATTTAGAAACAAATCCTAAACGTACTTGGGAAGAACTCCAGCAAGTTTACAAAGAAAAATGGTACACAAGGGCTTCGTCTGCCATTAATTGTCTGTCTAAGATGAACAAAGTCCTAGTCAATCCTAGTCAATTAAAGAAATCTGACGAAGAAAGATTTATATTTAACAAACTTGTAAATACTATCAACACATTTAATTTAAAACTAAAAACGACTAAGCCAGCACTATACCCAACGGAAGAACTAGCATATCGAATCATGGGGGAATAAATGGACGATATAGACCAAAATGGCTGTATGAATTTAATAGGGGCAGTTATTAGGCAGGCTATATATGATTACCAATTCTACGGAGAAATGATTGAGAAAAAAAGTTATGGCTGGCGGAAAAGAAAAGACATCAAACAAGCAGAGTATTTAAAAGATTCAGCAGAAGCATACCTATTAAACCAAAACAGGCTTGAGGAATGGCTAGAAATGACAGGATTAGATCGGCACGTTAGTATTCATTATATTCGACATGTAGCCAAGAACGTCAGCATAATCGGAAAAAGAAAATTAGAAAGCGTACCAAAAACACCAGATGAACAAGAAATATTCACTGAACATTAAAACAGGATTTATATTTTGTTATACGCAACACCCGGATGGAATATGTACGGGATATGATTTTATTTACGCATTAAAGAACAGAAACGATATAAAAACAGGATTTAAAACTGAAAAACAAGCAAGGAGCTTTTATGAACGAATCAGACCAAAGAAAAGAAGAATCATTAAATAAGTTAGACGCTCTTACACTTGAGGCAACAGACTCAAAAGGTTTCATGTTATTCGCCGGAATTATCACGAACGAAAAAAACCCAGATGGAAACAACATCATTAAGTTTTATTATGATCGCTGTCACTACGGAAAAGAAGACATAAGCAAGTTCATGAAAGCAATTAAAAAACATGTTGACCATGATGTTTATGATGGGGTCAGTCTATAAAAATATTCTAACATATTCAGAAGATTCTTCATATAAGCCAGTTTAGATTTTATCTAACTGGCTTTCTTCATTTCTACATCAAAAACCCCATCCAATAGAAAATAATCAATTATTTTTCCCGTTTTGGTGAGTAGCAGTTGAAATGACTTTTAAAAGGAGTAAAAATAATACTATCCAATTATATACTAACCATGACAAAGGGGGGCTTTCATGGACAAAGCAAACGAAGGTCAAGCCGGAATCGGTGACACAGGGTATTCAAAATATGATCAGAAAAATGCTTCTACAATTAAGAACGGCGGTAACACTGAAATTCAAGGTGATGGTGTTGTAACTACTACCAGCGAAAAGGTTTACTATGGACGACCAAATAGTAAGATCAACAGTTATTGATGATGATCAAAATTTGGATAATAAATCCAAATATAACCCATTAGCTAATTTAGGTAAATATTCAAACGGTGGCCCTGGTCGACCACCTGGAGCAAAGAATAAATTCACGCTCATTAAAGAACAAATTGCAGAAGTTTGGGCAGAAAAAGAAGGAAAAAAGAAATTCGCAAAGCTATTTGATGAAGATTTCGTGAAAGCCTTAGACAGAACAATCGCAATTTTGCCGAAAGAAACAGAAGACAAGGGTTCAACCAACGTCAATATTTACAATGTAGTTAATTTTAATGGAACAAAACCAGACAATTCCAGTTCAAGAGTTCTTGGGGTCGATAAGCAAGTATCAGATTGAGATTTTTGAAGCTTTCGACCAAAAGCTAGCCCGGTTCTTCATGCTTAATTGGCATAGACGAGCTAGAAAGACAACCTTCGCATTAAATCTTCTTATACGTGAATGTTTCACCCATCCCAAAAAAGTCTATGGTTACATAGCTCCAACCTACACACAAGCTAAAGCAATTGTTTGGCGTGACCCTAATATGTTATTTCGTTATATACCGGAAGACATCATCAAACGAAAGAACGAATCAGAATTATTCATTGAATTTAATAACGGTTCAATTTTAGTTATTAAAGGTGCAGACAATCCAGATTCAATCAGAGGCCAGGATTATGAAGGTGTCTTTCTTGATGAATGGGCACTTATGAAATCAATGGTTTGGGAAGAGATTATCAGACCTATTATTACACCCAATCCAAATAGATGGGCAATCTTCGGATTTACTCCCAAAGGCCGGAACTTTGTCTATGACTATTGGCTTAAGAGTGACGTTTGGCCGGATTGGTATAAGTCTTTCTTGCCAGTCTCAAGATCAGGAATGATCAACGAATTTGAATTAAATCAAGCCAAGATCGAAATGCCTGTGGAACTATTCAATCAAGAGTTTGAATGCTCTTTCTTAGCGGATGAAGAATTTACTTTAATCCCAGCCAAGTCCGTTGAAGCCTTAAGAGAAGTCAAGATATACGATAAGAGTATTAAAAGACTAATATCTTGTGACCCTTCCTACGGTGGGGATGAATGCGTTATCTATGCCTTTGAGAATACCCGAATCATTGAGACTAAGATTCTACATGTTAAAGACACGATGATGATCGCTGGCGAGATGGCGGCGATGATGTATAAGCACAATACGCCTTATGCTTGCGTTGATAGTATTGGCATTGGTGCGGGAGTTTATGATCGGTTGCGTGAGCAAGGCAAGAAAGTCATGGCTATTGGTTCAGCAGAGAAGGCAGAGGATGAGAATAGATTCTACAACTTACGTGCTCAGATGTGGTGGTATGCAATGGAACAGATTAGAGACGGACGAGTAGCATATCCACAAGACGCTGAACTACGACGAGAGTTATCGTTTGTTAAATACAACGTTATGAACTCAAGCGGACGGATTCAGTTAGAGCCTAAGCAAGTGACGAAGGAGTTATTAGGACGATCGCCGGATAGAGCTGATGCTTTTATTTATGGACTATGGGCATTAAGACGAATTGAACCGATAACGACGAAGGACGCATGGAAGTCTGATTCGTATAGGTCTGACGTGATAGCAAGATCAACCAGTGCAATGGCTGCATAGGAGTAAATGTAGATGGACGAATCAATTTTTAAAAACATGGGTGAAGACGCAGATTTAAAGCTTGAGATTTATAAACGTTATAAGTCATGCACGAAGTTTTATGATGCATGGGAGAAGGTAGCGAAGGAAGACTATTCATTCGGTCTTGGCGATCAATGGAATGTTGAAGACAGACAAGCGTTACATGATCAGGCTAGGCCTTGTTTAACGTTTAATAGGATTAAGCCGATTATTGGAGTTGTGTCGGGTTATCAGCGAGAGAACAGTGCAAGATTAAAAGTCAATCCTGAGGGTGGTGAGGATAAAGTTTTTTCTGAGGTAATGGACAAAATTTTGATGTTCATTGATAAAGGCTCTCACTTATCTTACAGACTAGGTTATATGTTCGATGACGGGCTTTATTGCGGTAAAGGGTTTATTGAAGCGTCGATCACGTACGATAAAGATCCGATAAGAGGTGATCTTAATTTTAAGCAGTTAAATCCGTATCAGGTTAAAGTTGATCCGGATTGTTTAGATTACGACATTAATGATTCGGCACAGTATTGTTTTAAGGTTGTTAGGTTTAGTAAAGACAAGTTAAAGTTTTTGTATCCGTCGAAGAAGAAGTTAATTGATGGTTTTGTTATTGACAATGACGACCCTATTGAGAATGGTGGGGGAGTAATGGTTGAGGGAGATAAGGACGATTACGGGAACAATCCGAATAAGACGACGGTGGTACAGCGTACATCTGAGGCGGTCGATGATGAAGGGCATGAGAAGGATCAGAAGTTTACGTTAAAAGAGTACTGGAGATTAAAGACAGTAAAGAAGTTCTATGTTGTTGAGAAGGAGACAGGTGAACCTCAGAAGTTTGATACGAAGGAAGAGGCAGAAGCGTTTGCTATGACGCAGAACAATCCTCAAGGTGGAATGATGGGTCAACTTCCACAGATGCCTCAGCAACAACCTCAACAAGAGATGAAAGTTATTGATCGTGATACGAATGAGATGTGGGTAGCTAGTCAATGTTGCGGACATATATTGCAGGATGAGAAGTCACCGTTTGAACCTTTATATTCTGGGTTTCCGTTCTTTAGGTATATGGCTGATTGGACGCCGAACGCTGATAGCGAGTTGTTAAGGGTGCAAGGTTTTGTTAGGCAGCTTAAGGACCCGCAAAGAGAGAAGAATAAAAGTAAGTCGCAGAACTTACATATTTTAAATACTCAAGCGAATAGTGGATGGATAGCAGATGATGATGCTTTGTCGCCTGAAGGGTTTAAACAGTTAGAGGAAATGGGTGCAAAGCCAGGGTTGGTCATTAAGAAGCGAGCAGGAAAAGAAGTTAGGGAAATTATGCCGAAGGGTCCGAATGCTGGGCATTTGCAGAGGGAACAACAAGCTGATGAAGAGTTCAAGCAGATATCGGCAGTTAATCCTGATCTTATGGGAATGAGTGAAGGAACGGAGTCAGGTAAAGCGATAGGGTTAAGAATCAAGCAAGCGGTTTTGGCTTTGGTTAGATTATTTTATAATTTTAAGTATACGAAAGAGTGTATCGGACGGTTTACGCTTCAGATGATTCCTATGTTAATGGACAGTAAAAAGATCATGAAGATTATTGGTCCACAGTATATGCAGTTGAACCAGTTGGATGAAGGTTCGATTATGGCAATGTTGACGATTATTAAAGATAACAAGTACGATGTTTTAGTTACTGAAGCCGATAATAACTCGACGATGAGATATGAAACATTCAATCAGTTAGTTGAACTGACAAAAGCTGGGTTACCTATACCACCAGATTTGGTTATTGATTATATGGATTTACCTAACTCGAACGAAGTTAAGCAGAAGATGATAGAGCAGCAACAAATGCAAATGCAACAGCAGATGATGGCACAAATGTCAAAATCAGGTGGACAACCTGCACCCGGTAAACCCGGTAAATAGGAGATTATATGTTAGCTAAACAGAAAGAAACTTCAAAAGAAGAAAAGACAATGACCGAGGCTGAAAAGTATGATGTGATGTCGACGCCAGTGAGTGAGTTAGAGGGGAATAAGATTTATGTAAATGATGAAAGTGAGGTTGTTGATGCAAAGCCCGATGTTAAGAGTGTTGATGATACTAATAATGCAAAGCCAGCGAAGGTTGAGGTTGTTGAAGAGAAGGTCGTCGAGCCAGCGAAGGAAGATTTTTTCGACAAGATGGAAAGAGAACTGGTTAAGGACGAGGGTAAAGAAGATTTAACTTCGTTTACAGCTAGAGAGAAAGCTTATTACCATCAAATGCGTCGAGATAGGAAGCAAAGACAGAAAGCAGAAAGCGAACGTGATGAAGCGTTGTTTCGAGAGATGAAGTTGAAGAAAGAGAAAGAAGTTAAGCCGGAAGTCGTCGAGGATGATGATCCATTTAAAGACAGAGCTGACGATGATTTAATGACGGTTGAGGATATGAAGAAGTTATTGAAGAAAACAAAGAAAGAAGAGCCTAAGATTGAAGCTGTTCAGCAAGAAAAGATTATCGACATTACTAACCCGACGACAAAGAAGTTTTTAGATTTATGTGATAAAGAGGCCCGTCAGACTCATCAAGATTATGACGAAGTTATTGATTTAGCTAACGAGATAATCAGTAACAATTCTAAGTACCAAGAAGATTTGGCCAACTGTTTTTACAGAGGTGAAAACCCAGCATTAAGGATGTACGAGTTAATCAAGTCCGACGCTGAATTTGATAAGTTATATCCAGTAGCACAAACACGAGTTAAAGCCCGTAAAGGTAAAACTGATAAACCGGCTCCTGCCGTAGATGTTGCAAAAGAGAAGAAAGCACAAGAGGCACAAGAAGCTCTTGAAAAGAACAAGACGAAAGTCAAAACATCGGCTCATGCCGTAGGATCGGAAGAAGGACAATCAGGAGAGCTGACGCTTGAGGAGATATCTAAAATGTCTTCACGAGAGTTTGCTAAATTACCAAAAAAAACACGGGATAAGATTCTACTAGAATTTGGTGGATAATTATTCATTGATATAAGGGGATAACAATGACACTTTCAGCGTCGATAGCAGGCTTACAACCAGAGTTATGGCGTAAGCAGCTGTTCGCAGATGTTCGAGATAATCTTTATATGACAAGATTTATCGGAAGTAGCGAGCAGTCAATGATTCAAGAGTTAGAAGATTTAAAGAAAGAAGCTGGTAGCAATATCAGTTTTGGTTTAGGTATGAAACTTTCAGGAGCAGGTATCACAGGTGATACAACTCTAGAAGGTTCAGAAGAAGCAATGCAAGATTACGACGAAGACGTCGCAATCAATCAACTTCGTAACGCTGTACGTCTTACTGGACGTATGGATGAGAAGAAAAACGCTTACAACATGAGAGTAAGTGCAAAAGATCGTCTAGCTGATTGGTTTGCAGAAAGAATCGATAGAGAAATCGTCGATAAACTTTGCGGAAAGACGACTTCTACATTTTCAAATACACCAACAGCGGCTGCCGCTACACGTTCAGTATTCGCTGGTGGTCAATCTTCAGTTGGTAACATCACAACTGCGATGAAAATGGATACAAAGGTTTTGGATAAATCTAAACAAGTTGCAATTTTAGCTTCTCCAATGATTCGACCTTTGAAAGTTAATGGTAAAGATAAGTATGTTGCTATTCTTCACCCTTATGACGCTAATAACTTACGTCAAGACCCGGTGTGGAATCAAGCACAACGAGAAGCCAATGTTCGTGGGGAAACTAATCCTATATTCGACGGTAGTTTTGGCGAATGGAATGGGATTGTTGTTCATGAACATGAATATGTTTTCAATACAACGGACGGTTCTTCAAGTGCAAAGGTGTCTCGAAACATTCTTTGCGGTCAACAAGCAGGAGTTATTGCTTGGGGTGAAGCTGTTCGATGGGTTGAAAAGTCTTTTGACTATGGAAATAGTTGGGGTATTTCATGTGGGGCCATCTTCGGATGTATTAAACCTTTATTTAACTCTCTAGATTACGGTGTTGTGACTATGTTCACAGCAGGAGATGTAGCAAGTACAGCGTAACTTGTTAACCAATGAGGGATGGGCGTCTACGGGCGTCCATCCTGAATTAACAGGAGGGGAAAATGGGTGTAACAGAGAGAATTGAAAATCGTGGTTATTGGGATAAAGGGGTATTTGACCTTTTACTCGCATTAACTACGAATTTTAACGCTTTATTAGCAAAGTTAGATGCTGATATACCAGGGACTTATAATGCTACTTATGGCGTAACTTCTCCGACGATAGGCAACACTTACGGTAAGAAAATAACTTATCGAGGGATGCTTCAAGGAGATGTTAATACCTTAATGTACAATTTAAGGACTAATTTTAACGCAGTACTTGACGCATTAGCGTTAGATGGTGGCGTTGCTGGTACGACGATATTCACGACGGAAAAGTTTGGAGCAACTGAATATCTTATCAACGTTCCTAGTGGTGGTATCCAGATTCTAGGGGAACATCAAGGTGATATCGCTGATTTTCTTGATATTTTTGTTGATAAATTCAACAGGACACTTCTGGCTTGCGATGCTGATGGTACGTTAACAGATGTAGATTACACCAGCACGTTGATTATTTCAGACGTCGTTGAATATTCTAGTTTCTCGTCGTCGTCATCATCTTCTTCTAGCTCAAGCAGTTCATCAAGTTCTAGTTCAAGTTCATCTAGTTTAAGTTCTTCAAGTTCAAGCTCATCAAGTTCAAGATCATCGAGCTCTTCAAGCTCGTCTTCATCAAGTTCATCAAATTCAAGTTCAAGTTCAAGCAGTTCAAGTAGCTCAAGATCATCTAGTTCATCTAGTTCAAGTTCAAGTTCATCCAGTTCAAGTTCAGAATCAATCGGATAAGGAGATAATATGCCTAGGATACAGAGTTTAGTTGAGACTGGCGTGTTACTTGCGGATACGCAGATAACCACAGTTAAGACATATGTGTTCTCCGTTGAGGTTGCTTGGATTGGTGGAGCAGTTGGGGAACGCATTTATTTGAAAGATACAGCTACAGGTACAGATGTAAAAGAAGTCGCTATTGCTAAATCAACAGCTAATGGTACTGTTCAACTCTTTTGGGAACAAGGTAAAGAGTTTGGAACAGGACTTTATTTAGATATTGGTGCAGCGACAGGACAAGTTTTGGTTTCAATACAGTACAAAACGTAAGAATAGCCCCAGCGTAAAAACTGGGGCTTCTTATCAATCCAGCCAAAAGGCTGACATCGGATTAAAGCCGTTAATTATTAAAGGAGAAATATGAATCACAATTTATTTAAACCGAAGAATTTCGAAGAAGGAAAACACGCCGTTGTCGGCGACTGTAACGGGTTTACTATGCAAGAAAGATGGGAGAAAGAAACGCCTTTATTTGCTAAAGAGATTGTTAAGGCATTATCTGATGGTACAAGAGTTTTAGATTATGGGTGTGGTGTTGGTAGATTAGCGAAAGAAGTATTAAGCAAGACTGAATTGTATGTTTCATTAACTGGTGTAGACGCTTCATCTAAAATGATGGAACAAGCGTATAGTTATGTTGGTAATAGCAGATTTCATACTCGTGAACCAAAGGCTTTAGAAGATAAGTATGATTTAGCTTATTGTGTTTACGTTCTTCAACATGTTCCAGCTATCGAGATTCGTGAAATCCTAGCTCGGATTCATTACCATCTTAAAGACGATGGTGTTTTTGTTTATTGCTCTAGTGACTATCGCATGGCTATTACATATAACAATACAGGATTTTTTGATGACCAATTTTTAGGTGTCAATTTACAAGACGAGGTTAAAAGATTTTTTAAAATTGAGAGGCCGCTCTTTGATCAAATCACAATAGACAATAATCCTATACTCAAAACGATGATACAGGGTGGCCTTCCTCATCCGGCGTTTGTTTGTAGTAAGAAAAAAATAACAGGACAATATTTTAATGCGGAGGTGATTAATGAAGACAGAATCGATGTACAAAGCAAAGAAGATAGTGAAGACAAAGGGAAAGAAAAAGTAAATACTAATGAACCGACTAAGTTATTACTTCTTAATCGACTAGCTCCTGGCGACATCTTAGTCATGACGAACGCTTTGCGTGACCTACATAAAGCACATCCTGGAAAGTATATTACTGATGTCAGAACACCTTGTAATGAAATATTTGATAACAGTCCATACATAACTCATATTCAATACGATGAGATGGAATATCAGATGTTAAATGCTAAGTTTTCAAAGCTCGATGGTATTAAAGACATTGACAAGCATACTGGATGGATAGGCGATATTAAAGTTATTGATATGCATTACCCAATGATTCATACATCTGGAACAGCAGGATGGCATTTTGGATACGGTCATCGGGATTGGTTAGAACAAATTCTTAGTATTAAGATACCTCAAACGGATATCAGACCAGATATATTCTTATCCGCTAATGAGAAGAATTGGCCTAATCCCATCACCGTACAAACTGGAAATATTGAACCTTACTGGGTTATTAATGCTGGTTCTAAGGGTGATTATACTTTGAAGCAATATCCATTTTATCAAGAGGTTATTGATTTGATGGAAGACAAAGTTAAGTTTGTTCAAGTAGGTTTGAGAGCACACAATCATGAGTTACTTCAAGGCTGTATTGATATGAGAGGAAAGACTGACAATATACGAGAGTTGTTTAGGTTGATAGCCGGAGCTGAAGGAGTTGTGTCTTGTGTTTCTTTTCATATGCATATAGCGGCCGCACTTCGTAAACCTTGCGTTGTTGTAGCCGGGGCAAGAGAAGGAGCACGATGGGAAATGTATCCAGGACATCAGTTCCTTTATGTCAATGGATGTTTACCTTGTGCTGATTGGGATGGTTGTTGGAAGTCTAAGCATGGGGATTGTAATAATAAACGAGATAACATTCCAATGTGTATGCACTTGATTAAACCTTCCGACGTTGCTCGTGGGATTGAACGGTATTATGAAGGTGGTATTCTTGCTCCTGTTGATAAATCAGAGAGTATATACTTTGATTTACAGGAGGCGACGAAATGAATACACTCACTCAATATATCTTCAATAACTTAAGAATTTTAAAAGGTAGAAATATTGGCGACACTTATTATGAAGAATATCAAAAACATTATGCAAGAGAAGGTAATGATTTTTACGATCATTATCACTTAGCAGTTGAAGCAGTAGCAATAGATAAACCTCGACGGATTCTTGAGATTGGAGTTAGGACAGGAATTTGCATTTGCAATATGTTAAGTGCATATGTTGACCAAGGATTTGTTACTAGAGTTGTTCTTATTGATCTTTGGAATGATGGATTCACAAGTGAAAACATTGTAAAGATGAATTTGAAATGTTTAAATATCCCGACGGATAAAATTGAATTTATAAAAGGCGATAGTTTAGTTGAAGTTCCTAAGTTACAAGGTGAATTTGATTGGATTCTCGTCGATGGATGTCATGATAAACCGGTGGCTAAACAAGACCTTGAGAATGTCGTTAGACTTTGTGCTAAAGGTGGAACGATTGTATTTGACGATATAAGTCAATATGGTTGTGGTCTCGACGACGTTTGGCAAGAATTTAAACAAAACCATTCAAACGAATTTATGTTTGATGAAAACTACAAAGGAAAGGGTGTCGGATGGGCAGTGAAACTTTGATTCATGATTACAAAGCAGAAGATATGGAGTTTGATTTAAGAACAATTGATGATAATGGATTTGAAGTATCTTTTTTTGAAGGTGTTGATTTAAAAAAAATGAACACGCTTCAATGGTTTCAGTTTTGTAAAGCCAATAAGTCTTTTGGTGAACCTGGTATTTCAGAATATGAATTAGCAGCGTTACATAACGCTTGTGAGAAATCTTTTGGTAGGAATCCGATTAACATCGTAGAAACTGGAATGTGTTATGGAGTTACGACGAGATATTTTTTAGTTAGAAATTTAAAGTATGGCGGAACTCTTACAAATTTTGAAGTCTTTACTAGAGAAAAATTTGAAACGGCGATGAGAAAGTTAAATCTTTGGCAGAATATTATTCGTAAGGGTCATTCTATGAAAGATCATTATGAAGGTGGAATTGACATGTTATGGATTGATTCCGAACACGCTCTTGAAGATGCTTTAGGTGAATATATGAGGTTTAGAGTTTGGTTGAATGGGAATGCTGTTATTGGTTTTCATGATACAGACTGTTGTCCGGGCGTAGCACAGGCGATAAAAATGATTCAAGAAGTAGATGATTTAGAGTTAATTGAAGAATCTACTTTAGTTGGTGGTGCTGGATGTCAGATATTTAAAATGAAGAATAGAAACAGGACCGATAGAGACTGGAATAATGGATTAAGAAAATGAACCCTCTTCATCCAAAAGATAAGGAGTTATTTGATGACCATCCTGACGAAATCATGGAAAGTATTATGCTCCATCACCCATCGTGCGTTAACGGGACTTTACCGCACTACGGCCCGCTTCTTAACTTCCTTATCAAAGCGTCTACAGGAGTTAACGCACTCGAAATCGGAGTTGCACAAGGATACAGTAGTTATTTCATGGCCCAGGCAATCAAATATAACAACGAGAGATTCTCACACGCAGGAAAATATATCGGAATCGACATAGGTGATAAAACAGAACAGTTTGAAAAGATGAAATCTATGGGGTTACCAGTTGAGTTTTGGCATATGGACAGTTTAGAAGCTTTACCACAGATTAACGGTATAGAATTTGACTGTATATTCCAAGACGGATATCACAATACAGAACATTGTCTTAAAGAATTAGAACTTTTTTACCCAAAATTAAAAGGGAATGGTGACGGATACCTTGTTATTCATGATGTTTATGCTTATTGTGAAGAGTATTTTAAAAAGTTATCACAGGATTCCCGGTATAAATTTGAATATGTACGCTTTTTAAACAATTACGGATTAGCAATCTGCCGAAAGATGGACGGCTACGACTATGAGAAAGTCTATTGGCCGGAAGGTGACTGCAAGACACCGGGGATAATGTAATGGCAATAGTATTTAATCCTGAAAAATCAGAGAAAAAACTAGCACAAGTCATTGATGAGGTAAAACCAAAGACTGTATGTCTTATCTTCATTCACGGCATGGGCGATCTGATCATGTTCTTAAATCCGTACCAATCGTTGAAAGAGAGATTTCCAGAAGTATCTTTTAGGCTTGGACTACAGAAAGGACTTAGCTTTGAAGACATCGTACCTGACGCTGATTTTGATATATGCGGAAACTTATCTCAACTTGAGGCTTCAACTTACGATATGGTCGCTTTAATTCATTTTCCTATGAGCGAAGGACAGACACAATTCACTAAAGGTGAATGGTGCTGTATTCATGAGTTGGGAATTGAGCCGGTTAGTGGACATCGTTTAATTAAACCTGTGCCTAATAGATTAATTGGATTACACCTTCACATAACTTGCTTGCCTTCTTCGTGTAATCCTGATTATGAAACGGCTAAGACAATATGGCAGGAAGTTATTGACGCGGGCTTTATTCCTATAGAAACACACTTTAAGCATACTTTCCATAATCCTGTCAACGAAAAATTTGATTTTATAGATTGTACTGTCAGAAGTTCACAAGCAAGGATAAGCAGTTTGATTGGTCTTACTAACAGTTTATGTGGTGCAATTTGTGTCGTCAGTGGTAACTTGCATTTATCCCTAGCAATGTTACCTAGCAACAGAATATTTTTCTTAGAAAAAGATTTTCATCTGGAATGCTTCACGCATTTACCAGTAGCGAAGGCCTCAATTAAACCTGGAGAATACCAGAAAGGTTCGGTTACAAAATGGTTGGAGACACTCAAATGAGTAAATATCTTATAAAAAATTTAAACAAATTGTCCTTTTTCATTCCTTTCTCGTGGATGAAGAAGTGGATGTGTTTGTACGGTAGTAATCTTAAGATTTTCTATTCTATTATCTGTTTTAATGTGATTAATATGATGCACAAGTTCCGTAGGTTCCAAATATCTTCCGATTTCTTTTTCCATTACGAGACGATGTTCCATAACGTAACCACGAGTGTTCTTAAAAGGATGATGTGGGGTTTTAATCATGATATATCCCATACAATGCAATATTCCACCATTCCAATTAGGATTTCCAGACAATTTCATAGAACGACCAGTAAGATTCCATTTATCAATATTATTTTTATAATATTTTTTCATATAAGCAGGATCGTTTCTTTTTATAGAAGTAGAATATTTTTCTTTAAGCAGACCTTTTCTTACATTCTCTATCCGTTCTTTAGAGAATTTTATACCAAAAGAATTATGACCATGAATAAATTTTCTTTTATAACCATGTTTGCTTATTTGCTCAATTTTTTTACCACATCCACAAGAACATTTAATTTTTTCCATAAAAATATTATATCAATTTTTTATAGTCAAAGCAATATAAATGTGAGGTACATAATATGAGTAAGTATGCTTATGTTGTATCTGCTTGTACTAAGTACACTCCAGAATTATGTGCTTTACTCAATAGTCTTTGCTACGTTGGAAATAAATTTAATGTTCATGTGTTTTGGTGTTCTCGTGACGGCAATAGAGATTTTATAGATCAGTTTAAAAATTTAAGTTATAACGTTATTCTTCACGAAGTGTCACAAAAAGAAATTGAAGAAAGTCGAGGAATTACTGAAGTTACTTGTCGGAAACGGTATTGGTATGCGGCTGAAGTTGGCTTAATGTATGAAGCTGTTTGTATTCTCGATGCTGATTTGGTTTTTGTTCGTAACCCTTGGCAATATTTTGAGATAGCGGCAAAGACAGGATTCATTCTTGGGCCGACAAAAGAGCAGAATAAAGTTTATGATCATGATCATCATTTAGTTAATGGTGAATGGGTATGGAGTGTTCCTCGAGGATTTTATAACGATAAAGATTTATGCAATTGTCCTGTTTTCATTGATGCTAAGAAATGGAACGACGCTTTAAGAATGAGTTGGTACGTATTTATTAACGGAGGATTTAAAGCTCCTGATATGGATGCAATGTCTTTATCTTTTTTACAATTTGATGGATATGATCAAATTGTTAAACTTGCTGGGCTTCAATGGTTAGGGACAAATGAGCAACATCTTAAACCTTATATTCGGGTAGTCGAAAGAAATGGAAAGATTAATACTGAGAATGGTTTAGAAGTTTTTTGTTATCACGGCCAGTATTACAAAGAAAAATGGAGAGATTGTCAGTTAGATAATCGTCATAACTGTGCGGCCGGATATATAAAAGCTACTGAAAATTGTGATGCAATGGCCCGTGGAGCAATGGACTTATTATATTCATATTTTAAGAAGATGTTAGGGTGGAAAATACAAATTGATAATAAGAATTACGTTGATATCTTTTAAAGGAATAAATGTCAATAGAATTTTCAGGTGGTTCACAATTTATTAGAGTTTCTTGTACTGGAACAGCCGCTGTTGAGCCAACTAGTGAGATGACGGCAATGGTTTGGGTCAAGAGGCTTGGTGGATTTGACAATTATGGTTGCATTTTTAGTAAATCTTTCAATAATGGCACATCTGGGCCATACGCAGCTTATGACGTACATTCAGACGCTGGTAGTGATACTAATTTTGTATGTCATTGTACTGATGCAGTTGGTTTGAGTCAATATAACAGTTCAGCCGTAAGTATACTTCCAGATACTACTAATTGGTATTTAGTCGGAATGAGAATTAGAAGAGCTGGTGGAGAAATGCAGTTAGAGCTTCTCCAAAATGGAGTAGTAGTAACTACATATGATACTAATGACTCCGATGGTATTGGTTATGATGCTACTGCTGGTGAAGGAGATATTTATATTGGGGCTGCTGGTTCTGGTGGTCAAGGAGGTTATTTTAGAGCGGAAGAATTTGTGTTTTGGGATACTGCTTTAAGTGATGCAAATATTTTATCTATTTACAATAATCCAACTCGAGGATATGCTGCTGGTATTTCTTCTGCAAATGTTAAACTTTATTTACCATTAAATGATTATGGTGAAGGAGTTAGTACTAATGGGTTAACCTTCTCTGATTCGTCTTCAAGTAATTTAGATGGAGTGGCAACAGGAGGGACTGGTAGATCAGATAGTCCTTTATCTTCATCTAGTAGTAGTTCATCATCATCGTCTTCTTCTTCATCTAGTTCTTCTAGGTCATCTTCATCCTCTTCAAGCTCATCATCTTCCAGTTCAAGCCTATCTTCATCTAGTAGTAGTTCATCGTCATCAGCAAATTTGGGTAGGTTATTAATAACAGTAAAACAAACAGGTGGAGATTTTGATAATTTAAAAGACGCTATTCACTCTATAACAGATTCACATCGTGAAGAACAAGGTTCTGAAGATATAGTTTCTGATGGTTTATATGTCGATATTGAAATTTCAGGAGCATGGACAGTTAACGATGTAAATGGTGTTTTAATCAATGGTATAACAACAGATACTACTCATTATATAAATATATATACTGTAGGAGAAGCAAGACATAATGGAATAAACACAGGAAATAGATATCGTCTTATAACAAATACGTTCGGTGATTATGGTATTAAGATTGATGTCCCGAATGTAACAATCGATGGTCTTATTGTTAGTGCTACAAATAATGCGTCTGGAATAGTTTTACCAGCATATCCTGTTAGTCCTTCATATTGTACTATAAAAAATAATATTGTTTTTGGCTGTGCTCATGCTGGGATTCATTCATATTCAGGTGAAGTTGTTATTGATCCATTAATTTATAATAATATTGTTTATGACTGTACTGGTGATGGGATTTTTCATAGTAGTTCAAGTAGTAATGCGGCAAGAATTTATAATAATACTCTTTACAATAATGATTATGGAATAAGAAATTCCTTTCCTCATGCTAATGTAATTATTAAAAATAATTTATCTATGGATAATAATGTAGATTATTCATATACAGGAGCGACGGTTGGAAATAATGGAAGTAGTGATGGAAATGGTACAGTAACAAGTTTAATAACTGCAACAGAGTTTGTTGACCCGACAAATAAAGATTTTCATTTAAAAACTGGTGCTCAATCAATAAGTCAAGGAACTGATTTATCTGTTGTCTTTACTACTGATATAGATGGTGGAACTCGTACAGGTTCATGGGATTTAGGAGCGGATGAGTTTGGGACAGGTTCTTCATCGTCATCTTCATCTTCTTCATCGTCATCCTCATCCTCAAGCCGAAGTTCTAGTTCATCATCGTCGAGTAGTTCATCGTCTTCGAGTTCAAGTAGGTCATCATCATCAAGTAGTTCAAGTTCTTCGAGTTTTTCATCATCTTCTTCATCATCATCTAGTTCCAGTAGTTCGTTATCATCGTCATCATCATCATCATCAAAATCTTCTTCCAGTTCATCATCTAGTTCTAGCTTTTCGTCTAGTAGTAGTTCATCGAGTTCCTCAAGTTCTTCGAGTTCTAGTAATAGTGTTTCTTCATCATCATCAAGTAGTTTGTCATCAATTTCATCTTCATCGTCAAGTAGTTTATCATCATCTTCACTTTCTAGTAGTTCTAGTAGTAGTTCTTCACAGTCTAGTTATCTTTCTTCTTCATCATCAAGTAGTGTTTCATCTAGTTCTTCTAGTAGTTCAAGTTATTCTTCATCTAGTTCATCGTCATCGAGTTTATCTTATTCATCATCATCATCAAGTTCAAGTTCAATGAGTTCTTTATCAGTTTCATCTAGCAGTTCCAGTTCTTCATTTTATTGGATTGATAGATTAGAAGGAGTTTTAAACTAATGCCATTAATTAATATTACATTGTCAGATCAAATGAAATCTTTCATGGATGAACGTCATTATGACCCTAATGAGATTGATGATCTTACTTTAAGTCCAACAACAAATGGTAAAGTGACTTGGTATGTTGATGGTACTAATGGAAGTGATTCTTATGACGGATTATTTCCTGACAATAGTTTAGGGGGTTTACATGGACCATTTAAAACTCCAGAAAGAGCTTGGAGAAACGAAGACTCTCATAGTTATGGAGAAAGAGTTTTAATAAGAACTGGAATATATAAAATTCCTTTCGGTACTGGGATAGGAATGAATTTAACCGGTACTCCAGATGATTTTGTTATTGGTCCGTACGGAGATGGAGAAGTTGTTTTTGATTTTAGTGATACTGATCTTGTAAATCCATTTGAATTATTGAGTCAAGATATTTATAAAGCTACATATATTGATGCTGCTAGTATTTTTAATCCTAACCATATTATCATGGATTGGGAAATGCGAAACGCTAGAAAAGCCAAAGCTAGATATGGAAATGATAATAGTGGAGTAAATAATAAAACAACTTCTATGGTAGACACTAGAAGAAACTTCACTGTAAATCCTTGTGAATTTTTTAATGTTCCAATAACTGCGGTAGGGGCAATGATTTATAATGTAACAGATAAATCATACGGATTTGTTACTTCTCTATCTACTACTACAAATCCAAATGACACGTTAAATTTTTCAGGTGGTCTGACAGGAGGAACGTTAAACAAATTTAATGATAATGATTCTTACGTATTAATTCATTTTGATTTAGATGGTGAATACTTTTACATAGATCATAAGAAAGTTCTAAAAGACAATAGTGGCATAAATGGTAAATACTTTTTAACAACAGACACTACCCAAAATTTTGCTGGATATGAAGATGGATGGTTTCAGAATAGTTCTGCTGGAGGACCAATAACTTCAATATCCACAACAACAAATTTAAATGATACAATTAATTTTGCAAAAGGATTAGGTGGTCAATATTTTGATCAATATGTCGATAATGGTAAAGGAACTTATCAGTGGCAACGTATTCATGCATATAAGAAATTAGCTGGTTCAGATATTTATGGAATTGCAACAGGATACTATCAATTTATTAATGATTCTATACACGACAGCAGTAAAGACTTCAGTGGATTAGAAGGTTGTGTTGTTATTAATGAAACAACTGGATCGTTTGCTAGGGTTAGGTCTATTCAGACTAAAGTAAATCCTAATGATTGTCTTGTCTGTTATGCTTTCACCGGAGGTACTACACAAAATACTACTGCAGGAGATCAATACAGAGTATATAGATTAGAAGACTCATTTAATCATTTATTGATAAAATCTACTTCTAATAATCCTGATAATAGAAATATAAGAATAGTTAAAAGTGATGATACTGGTAGTGCTGGATTTAGAATTTTCAATGAAAACTTAAAATTTTATGGTATTTCATTTATTTGTTCACGATCTATAGGTCTTTTATTTCTGTTCAAGAAAGGAAGAATAGAAAAGTGCCGAATTATGTGGTCCGGAAAACATGCTGCTCAATTAGGATTTCTTAGTACTGGAGAAAGTACTGTTGATAAAGTATTTGTCTATCAGAATGTAATGAATAATTTTCCTAGAGGGAGTACCTATGGTGCGAATGGAGGATGGCCTCAATCAATACAAGCAGGTGGTGCAAGTGCATATAGTGGGGTAATAATTTATGATAATGGTGGAGAAGGAGTAGGTGGTGCTGATATATTTGAGAACGGAATAGTTATTGATAATTATTCACAGAGTATTTACTTTGAACATGCCGGAATGATTATCAGAAATAATGTAGTTGGTTTATTTCATTATGACGAAACTGATTGGTTATCAAGTTTTTATGCTGAAGATTCATATAACTTTAATGCTAGAAATACTCAAAAAATGCATGTTGCTGGAATTACTATGGCAGCAGAAAATAGTGGACCACTTCATCAGATTACTGATGTTAAAATATATAATAATATTATTATTGGATGTTCAGTTGGTATTGGTCAGTATTATGAATGGGGTCCGAATGGTTTAACAAATTCATTTATAGCAAATAATACTATTATTTTACCATCTAATCATGTTACTCCATTATTTGACGCTTATGCTGGAATATCAATTCGACCTAGTTCTGTCGATGTTAATTCGTTTATAAAAAATAATATTATTATTGGTGCAATATACCCAGTTTCTGGTGGTGCTTATGGTGAAGCAGAACGCATGAACTTATTTAGATGTCGAGATAATGGGTTTACTCCTGCAAATATAGTATGTGACAAAAACTTATATTCTTATCCTGTAGAACCTACTCCATTTACTTTGACCACTGATTCTCAAATAAATCCAAGAAATTTTACTCAATGGAAAGCTTTTACTGGATGGGATACTAACACTCCTTTAACTGATACGCCTGGCCTTGTTGGAACGAGTACGCAATGGTTAACGATAGAAAATATTCATAAGAAACATATTAAATTATTATCCACTTCGGTTGGAGTTGATACTGGTGAAGATTTGTCAGCGTATTTTACAACTGATTTTGATGGAACTGCTCGTCCTAGTCAATATGTATGGGACAAAGGTGCTTTTGAATATACACCAGCAACAGAAGATTTCACAAAAGAAGCAGTAACAAATCTTGGAACTGATGACACTAATTTAGCAACAGAATTTATTCCAGTTGAATATGATTACCTTGATACCGTTGATAATAGATCAGCAGAAATAACAGCAACTAATAAGTATGGTGTTTTTCTTCTTAAAACAAAATCTTTAACTGGACAGCCAGCTTTATCTATTAAATGGGTAGGAAAGACTAATATTCCGGGGAGTTCATCAACGATTTATTTACAAATTTATAATAGAACGTCTATTACATGGGAAACATTGGCAAGTAATACAACAGTAGCGGCTAATACACAATTTACTATGACATCTTCAATCGTGGACAATTTAAGTAACTACTACGATTCAAATAATATCGTAGCTTGTAGAATATACCAACAGGCGGCATAAAATATGGCAACAAGATTATTAATATCAGTAGCTCCAATCGGAGGTGACTACACAACATTAAGTGCGGCAGTTGAATATATAAAATCAACTTATCCTAATCTTGTTTCATCTGATTTATATGTTGATATTGAAATCAGTGGAACGTGGAACACTCATGATGGAGTTCCAGTTAATATCAGTAGTGTTACGACTGACCCAACGCATTATATAAATATCTACACAACAGGAGCGGCAAGACATTCAGGTATTTGGTCTACATCAAAATACCGTTTACAATCCAACGCTTATTTAACAAATGTTTTATTAATACAAATTGGGAATGTGACTATTGATGGTCTTCAAATTTATAACCAAGGTGGAACATATCGACAAGGGATTGCATTAACTGGATCGCCGTCTTTAACTCATTTTTGTTATATTAAAAATAATATTATAAAAATGGATAAAGCAAATAATCAAGGTGGTATTTTTTCTGATGGAACTCCAACCTATATTTTTAATAATATTTGCTATAACGCTCAAGGTGCTGGGATAGTATTCAGAAATTATTTTAATGGCTGTGACATTTTTATTTATAACAATACTTGTTATGGTTGTGATTTAGCTGGGATTCAATTATGGTTTGCTCCGTATGCAACAAAAGTTTGCAGAAATAATATATGTATTGGAAATACTATTGATTTTGATATTAATGTTTCAGGCAGCGGAGGGTTTACAACTTTTACTCATAATATGAGTAGTGATGCAACTGGTTCGAGTGGTCTAACGAGTACTACGCTTCAACAAGTCGGGTTTACTGATACTTCAGTCGAAGATTTTAGACTTTTATTCGGTTCTACAGCTAAGAACGTAGGAGTCGATTTATCCGCAGTATTTAATTACGATATAAAAGGAAGTTCTCGTCCTCAAGGTGTAGCTTGGGATTTAGGAGCTGATGAAACGAGTTTAGCTTCGTCCTCGTCAAGTTCTAGCTCGTCGAGTAGAAGCAGTTCATCGTCGTCAACATCATCCAGTAGTTTTTCTTCTAGTTCTTCTTCATCATCGTCGTTGAGTAGTTCAAGCTCTAGTCAATCTTCGTCTAGTTCATCAAGTAGTAGCCGTTCGTCATCATCATCGTCGATTTCATCAAGTAGTTTTTCTTCTAGTTCAAGTTCATCATCTAGTAGTAGCCGTTCTTCATCTTCTAGTAGTTCGACTCCAACTGTTGTTTTAGAAACTGAATATTATAATCCGTACGAAGACTTAACTTCTTCATCTTCATCAAGCAGTAGCAGTCAAAGTTCATCGTCTTCAAGTTCTTCAAGTCGAAGTTCGTCAACGTCTGGTTCAAGTGCTTCTAGTTCTTCAAGTTCATCGTCAAGCCTTTCATCAAGTAGTAGCAGTTCTAGTTCTCGTTCATCTTCATCAAGTAGTAGTTCGTCGTCATCAAGATCGTCTAGTAGCAGTTCATCTTCATCATCATCACGTTCATCGTCTAGTAGTTCAAGCTCTTCATCATCTAGTAGTGTATCCTCATCATCTAGTAGTAGTAGTCAGTCCGGGAGTTTTTCACTATCATCGTCATCGTCGTCAACGTCATCAAGTTCTGGTTCATCATCGTCGTCATCAAGTAGTAGCTCAAGTTCATCATCTTCGTCAGAAAGTTATAGTAGTTCGTCGTCATCAAGTAGTAGCAGTAGTAGTTCATCGCAATCAGAATCATCTAGTTCATCATCATCAAGTTATTTAATTTGGCTCGATAGAGTTGAATTTGGGGGGTAATTAATGGACAAATCACATTTAGTTAGTTATGTAAAAGCAGATTTTAAAAGAGAAAATGAGGATGATCGTATCTTACAAGCTATTAACGATATGATTATGTATATTTCAATCAGAATACCCCACGGAAACTATAAGTTTCAGTCATACGCTAATACGATTATAGGTCAAGAAGATTATCCTTTACCAGATACGATATTACACTTAATTAATCCAATTAGGTTATTAGAAGGAAATGCAACAAATGATCAAGGTTTTGTTCTTGATCATATTACTAAAGAACAATATGATGAATTTGAACCTAATCCGAACAGGACTGATCCATCAACTGGTAAACCTCATTCATATACAGTTTATTCAAGGTCAATTCTTCTAACTCCTATTCCAGATAAAATTTATTTACTTGAAATTAATTGGGCAAAAAAACCTACTGCATTATCTGCTGATACAGATATACATTCACTCGGTTCTGAATGGGATGAAATTATTAAGTGGGGGGCTTTATTTAGATGTTATGCAGGATTAGGACTATACGACGAAGCTGAATTTTTTAGATCAAAATATGAAGATGGGATGAATGACCCAACAGGAATATTTAAAATTCTTTTAGAGTCAGAAAGAGAATATGAAGGTCACTCAATAGGTCAAGTTATAAACAATAATTTATAAGGTAGGATAAAATGCCAACATATACAGAACCGTGGAATGAATCTTCACCATCAGGAAGTTCAGATATCTCATTGGGGGATGATTCAATAAGAGCGTTTAAACGAGCTTTTAGAGAAAGATTTGGGCAAGATCATAAATCTGAATCAGATGAATCTAGTATAACAACGATTGGATATCATAAACAATGTACTTTTATTGAAGCTACTTCTTTGCCTTTACCAACAACCGGATTGCTTTCAGTAGGTGGACAAACTTTTGCAACAGCAAATGGTGGCAACGACAAAGTTGAGTTAGCGACTAAAGATGCACTTGGTAATGTTACATATTTAACTAAAAGTGGAAAAATACCACCTAAATATTTCGGTGATTTATCGACTATTCCAGATACAGCCGGACAAATACCTTTAGCGAATTTAAGTAACGTAGCCGGAGTTGTTCCGGTTGGTGGAATTATTATGTATAGCGGTTTGATTGCTAATATACCGACGAACTGGGCTTTTTGTAATGGTTCTAGTGGTACACCAGATTTACGTGATCGAATGGTTATTTGTGGTAAGCAAGACGATGCTGGTTCGGTAAAGACAAATGTTACTGGTGCTTTAACAATATCAGGCGGTTCTGCAACTCATGTATTAACAACAACAGAAATGCCAGCACATACACATACACTCGGAGTATACACGGGAGGAGCAGCTTCTCGTGCAGGTGGAGCAGTCACTACTTTAGCTAATACTGATACAACTGGATCAACTGGTGGTGGAGCAGCACATAATAATATGCCGCCTTATTATGCACTTGCATTCATTATGAGGACAACATGAGTACTCTTTTAAGAAAAGGAATTTTAATCCCGGCACAGGGCATTGATTGGTCGTTACCGTCAACGTTTATTCCTGACCAGTCCGGTTATTCTAAAAATGTTCGTTTTCTTAGAAATGAAATAGTTAAGCGTCCTGGAAAGACTATTTATGGTTCTGCCATTGAAGGTGGCCAGATTATGGGTCTTTCAAAACTAGAGTTGAATACAGGAACAAAGATTCTTGTTAGAAATTCAAAAACAAGAATGCAGAAATATAATACAACTACTCAAGCATGGGAAAATATAAGTTTAGCAGTATTTACCGGTGGAGATGATGAATTTTATTCTTATACGAATGTGACCGAAGAAGGGTTACTTATTATTACTAACGGTAAAGACGCTATTCAAAAATATACAGGGTCAGGGCCAGTAGCTTCTTTAGGTGGTAATCCACCAAAAGCTAGATACGTTTCTTATTTATCACCATATCTACTTTTGGGCCATGTGGATGATAATGTTATTAATAGTCCGTGGAAGATTCAATGGCCAGATACTGGGAATCCAGAAAGTTGGAATACTGGAAATGCCGGAAGTCTAATATTAAGCGACGAACCTTCACCAATCAAGAACATGATGAAATTGAATAACTATATGGCTGTATATAAAGAAGAAGCTTTATGGTTGCTTCAGAAGGTTTCAACTTATGATATTTTTATTCCAGTTTGTATAAAAACAGGGATGGGGTTAATTTCTTCTCGATGTGTTGTAGAGGCTGAAGGTCAACATTATTTTATGGGAGTCAATGATTTCTATGTATGGAATGGTGGAAATCCAGAATCTTTTGGTCGTGCTGTTAGAGATGAACTTTTTAATCGTATTAACAGAAATAAAATTGATCGTTGTTTTGGTTTACATATTCATAGTTTAAAGGAAATATGGTTTTTTGTTGTTATATCAGGTGAAGATTGGCCGACTGAAGTTTGGAAGTACAGTTATATAAATGGATTTTGGTACTATGACACTTGTTCATCTTTAACATCGGCAATTCTTTGGGAAAAGACAGCAGTCATTACTTGGGATAATATGGTTGGAACTTGGGACGCTACATCAGGAAATTGGGATTCAAGAAGTTCATCTTTAGAATTTGAGCAGATTGTCTTTGGAGATAGTTCAGGTAACACAAACTATTTAGATTATTCAACGACGAATGATAATGGGACAGCAGTTGAAAGTATTTTTGAATCGAAAGATTTTACAGGTGATCAACTTGAGTTTAACAAGAGATGGTTACAAATTGACATTTGGGCAAAAGGTTCGCAAGATGCTAAGTTAACTGTTGATTTCTCGACGGATTATGGAATTACATGGAAAAATGTTCGGTATGATTCTTCGACTATTCCAATTATTTTAACTCCTTATTATAGTAAATATTCTTTATTTTTTGATGTAACTTCAGACGTTATTCGGTTCAGGTTTAAGAACAGTGAATCGAATGAGGTTTTTTATATAAGAAACTTTTATCCATATTACAGGATACAAGAACAAGTTTTTTAATTAATATTAGGAGAATGGTAATTATGAGTGAACTTTCATTAGTATCTTTTTTAGTTCAGACTGGAACTGTTGTTGGTGCTTCAGTTTGGGTTATTGCTTCAATAAAGTCAACAACAGCTGTCTTGTCAAACACTCTTATGAATTTAAAAGAATCAATCAGAGAACTTACAATTACTCTTAATAAAATAACTGATGTTCAGCATATTCACGAAACAAGAATATCTTTATTAGAGAGTTACATAAATGTAAAAAGTAGAGAATGAAAAAACTATTATTAATAATCCCAGTTTTGTGTGGTTGTAGTTTATTAAAGTTCCCGGTTCTTAATGCACCTAACCCACCACAAACTGTTTATAAGTATGACCAGAGTTTTAAAACTTCTCCGCAAGTTATACAAACTCCTGATGGGAAAGCATATGTTTGGGAAGAAAAAACACAGACGGTAACAGCTGGGTATGATAATAAAGAGAAACCTTTATCTTTTTGGCAAAGGTTCACGAATTGGTTAGCAGGATGGAGTTTAATAACTGTTTTAGTTGTTGGTGGATGTATGGCTTTTGGGTTTACAGCACCAGTCTTATTTTTATACAAAAGATACAAGACTTTCAGAGAATCTTTAAAGACTGTGGTTAAGTCAATCGATGCTTCAAAAGTTTTAGAAGAACATAGTCAATTAAAATCTGAATTAAAAACTAATCTAGACACTAATGAAAAAAAAGTTATTGACGATTTAAAAAGAGAATAAATGCCACAAATACCAGAATTAATTATATTACCTAATCCTGAATCTAAATTTGATAAAGCTGTATCAGATCAACTTAGAAATTATATTTTTCAACTTGCTAGAATTTTGAATAAAGGACTGACTATTGCCGACAATTTTGACACGCAAGGCTTATCATCTTCAGGGACAGACGTAACAATTAATGGAAATCTGACTGTAATTGGAATTATTATTGGAAGTAATTTATCAGGAACGAATACAGGTGACCAAGATTTATCTTCGTATGCTTTAACTTCTGCTTTGTCTAATCTTGTTACTGGGCCAGCGACAGCTACAGATAATGCAATTGCTAGATATGACGCTACTACTGGGAAGTTGATTCAAAACTCTGGGGCTACGATTGACGATAGCGATAATATTACAACACAAGGAAAAGTTAATATTGGAACTCCTACAACAGCTATAACTGATGGAGATTTAAAAGTAGGAGCTTCTGCAACTAATCAAATAGGGCTTGTGGTTCAAACTAAAGCTTCACCTACAAAGCCAGCATTTGAAATTCAGGATAGCACTGGACGTCCGGCAGTAAGATTTGAAACCTCTGGTAATTCAAGTATGAGAATTAACCAGAAGGGAACAATGGCTACTGCCAGTTATGACGGATTTGTTCTTTCTGTTCAGAATATTGGAGATACAGGGGAAGGTTCATGGTTAGAGATTCTTAACAGTGGTGGAGCTAATAAAGGTGCTTTCTTTGGAATGGCTGGCGATCAGTTTCAGTTATTTAATTGGCAGGGTGGAGATATAGAATTTTGGACTTATCCAACAGCGTCGGATGGATTTACTCGGTTTACAATGGATAAAAATGGAAATTTTGGAATTGCTGGTGGGTTAGAATATGGATGGTCGCATGGGTGGGGTGGTGGTAAAGGCATTTTAGCAATTGGTAATTATCAAACAGCACCAACAACATCTTTAACAAATGCCGCCGCTATTTATTCTGACGCAGGATCATTATGGGTTTATGATTCAGATACAACAGCGACACGATTGGGAACACGAGTAGTAGCTTTAACAGATGGGGCAACTCCAGCATTAAACGCAAAGTTAGGAAATGTGTTTACATTATCAGCGGCTGGAGATAGAACGATAGCTGTTCCTAGCAATCCAAAGTCAGGACAAAAAATAACTATTCGTCATACGGCTAGTAGTGCAGATAGAACGCTTGCGTTAAATACAGGAACAGGTGGTTTTAGGTTTGGTACGACGATAACAGGTTTAACATCAACAACGTCAGGGTTAACTGATTATATTGAATGTCTATATAATTCCACAGCTAATAAGTGGGATGTTATTTCTTATGTAAAAGGATTTTAATTTATGGAAGATATGAACACAATAACATTAAACCCAGAAGAAACAAGAAAAAAGATTGCTGATTTTGAAAATATTCTGAAATCTGTTCCTGGTGCTAAAACAGGAGATATGGATGAGTGCCCTTTAACTCATAAATTTGCTGATGGCATATACGTTAGAGAAATATTTATACCAAAAGGAACTGTTGTCGTCGGAAAGATACATAAACATTCTCATCCAAATTTTTTAATGAAGGGTGAAGTTACGGTCGTAACAGAGAATGGCGGAACAGAGAGATTAAAAGCTCCTCTATCAATGATTTCAAAAGCTGGAACTAAAAGAGTTGTTATAGCCCATGAAGATTCGATTTGGATTACTGTTCACGTAACTAAAAGTAAGAATTTAAAAAAAATAGAAAAACAGGTTATAGCAAAAACATATGATGATGTTCCTAGATTAAATAAAGGAGAAATACCATGTCTTGGATAAATACAGGGTTAACTGCCGCAACGATAGGTTCGAGTTTCTTTGGGAAAAAAAATAAAAAAGGCAGTACATTCAGTCAAGTTCCCATGCAATCGCAAGGGCAACAACAACTAGGCGATCAGTTATCTAAATACTTCTCTAGTATGTTCGGGCAAGGTGGTGGATTGGCAAATTATCAACCAGGACAAGCTTATACCGGTCAGTTATCTGCAGGAGCAACAGGAGCAGAGAACAACGCTCAAGCTTTACTTCAAAAGTATATGCAAGGTAGCGGAACGGGGGATTTGTTTAAACAAGCCTCTGGACAAATATCTGATACTTTATCAGGGAAATATTCTAATCCTATAACGTCACCTTACATTCAAGCTATGTCAGATTTGTCTAACCGTAATTTAAGCGGACAGATTGATCAGTCTAGGGCCGGAGCAGGGGCAAGAGGTAACTTCTTTAGTAGTCAAGCAGCACAAGGAGAAAACAGACTAAGAGGCGATAGCCAAGCTACTATGAATGCTGTTATAGGTGATTGGACTAATCAAGAACGTGGCCGTCAGTTTGACGCTGCACAAATAGGTCAACAGTTCGATGAGTATCAAAACCAGACTATTCCATTGAATCAGATTAATGCCGGTTCGACCTATGGGGCATTAGGTCGTAACTTACAACAAGCGGACTATGAAAGACAGTATCAAGATTTCTTACGTCAGCGAGGTGAACAAAACGGAGCAATAGGACAGGCTCAACAGCATTTTGGTCAACAAATTCCTTATGGAACTATGAATTATACTGAACCTAATTCACAACAGAACAATACTTTTGGTAGTATAATGGATATTATTGGAAAGTTAAATGGAGCAAATTTTGGTGGTCAAGGTGGACAACAAGGTGGTATTCAACAGTTATTAGGAATGTTCGGTGGTGGCGGTAACGGTGGTGGTAATACACCTTCTTGGTATAATGGTTCAAGAATATCTTTTGGAGGGCGTTAAAATGGCATTCGATCCGGTACTTGCACAAATGGGATATGTTCCGCAAGGAGCTAGACCAAAGACAATTATAGATAATGGGGAGCCTGGATATTACCAGACAAATGGTTTGGAGAATTTATCAAGGGCTCTTAGTAAGTTTAAAGGCGATCAGGAAGCAGAACAACAGAAAAAAATGGTAGAATTACAGAATAAGGCTACGCTTTATAAAACATTAAGGGAGAATGGGTATAGTTCTTCTGGAGCACATAAAGCTGTAGAAGAATATACTGGTAAGTTGCCAAATGAAATAACATCAGATGATAGTTTAATGACTGATATTAATATAGTTGATCCTGTAACTGGATCAGTTAAAAAAGTTGGCGAAGTTCCTAAAGGAAGTAAGACATTCAAGGGGTTTAATACAGGTATATATGAACAAAAAAGATTAGCAAAAGCAAAAGAAGGTTTTGATACTTATATGTCAGACGCTAATCAGGCATTAGTGGCTATTGATAAAATTGAAGAACAAGCTAAAAATATTCCTGATTATGGACGTGGGCTTATACCTCAAATTGGTGCTAATATTGATGTTGGATTAAAAAAATTCTCAAAAGATAAAGATATGACTCGTTATATGGGTGTTGTATCTCAAGAATTAATTCCGATGGCTCGTAAGTTAATGGAAGAAAAAGGGCCGATAACTGAATTTGACGTGGAAAGAGTTGAGAAAGGTCTCGGTGACACAACAGCTCCATTAGCAGATAAATTGTTTTTATTAAATGAATTAAGAAATAAAGTAAAACAAGCAATAGAAGTTAAGTCAAGGACTGCTCAAATTAGTCAAGAAGAATTTAATCAAACACAACCAGAAGTATCAGAAAAGTTAAATCAGCCAACACGAGAAGAAGCTATTCAAGAATTACAAAGACGGGGGTTAATAAAATAATGGCTAATTTATCTCAATATTCAAATGATGATTTAATGAAAATAGCTGGAGTACCTTCACAGCCACAGGCGAAACCCAAGACTCCGAAACGTAGTGTTGATCAACATTCTAATGATGAATTATTTAAACTTGCTGGAATGGAACCGACTGAAAAAAATCTCGGATTGAATACGATGGCAAAGAAAATTTTACCTACTGCTATGACAGGAGCAGAGCCTTTGCCGGGTGAACGAACATTTCTTGGAAATACTTTTGAACGTCCTGCCGCCGCTGTTCGTGAAGGGATAAGAGGTGGATTAACGGACGGAGTAAAAGGAGCGGTTGAAGGTTATGTTAAAGGTTCAAATTTCCCAGAACAAAGCAAAACGTTTGTTCAACAATCTCAAGAATCTCCTGTAAAACTATTAACTCCAAGAACAGGCAATAAATTTGGTGATGCTGTTAATAATGTTGAGTTTTTTACGAGAGGTTTTGGGAGAGATGTGGGGGCGTATATCGCTGATACGGTAACAAGCCCGGCAGATGTTTTATTAACATGGGCGTTTCCTGGGGCTGGAAAAATAAAGAATACAAAAGAAGCAACAAAGTTAACATCAAAGACTGTAGATCAATCTTTTACTAAAGCTGTCCGTCCGTCGGTTACTGGACGCAAGACTGCTGGAGAAGGAAAGAAGGCAAAAGAAAATGCTAGATTAGCAATTGACAGTATTGTCGATAACAAGAAGGAATTACAATTCAT
>JBAGKO010004889.1:0-11935 GCA_037177275.1 Acacia concinna | reverse complement strand
ATCATCATATCACAGTTATCAGTCATCATCAGAACATATGCAAAGTTCAAGTTACCATCATATCAATACATGGTGTAATGCATGACTCATGTCTCACGGTAGACCATAAACAATCACACCGCCTCACGGGCATCCTTGCCTCAGCCTCATGGGCGTCTGCCCGTCACATGCTAGTGGTGAACCGGAAGTGGTTACACCGTCTTATGGGCATAAGCCCGTCTCAGTCTAACAATTGACTATGAAGAATCACACTGTATCTCAGGCGTCTCCGTGTCTCAATCTCAGTTTCATGCATGACATACATTACATGCAGCATATTACAATCATTATGAAAGACAAAGTTACTGCTTGAAGTCTTTTTGGCGTTTAGCAATCCTATCGGCATTTTAGTCTTGCCCAGGAAAATATCGTATCCTATGAATCCAAATATGATGTAAATGAGTTATTGCTCAATCAAGTTTACTTACTAAGTGCCTAACATTGGTTATTTGTCTATAAAACACCAAATCACAAAACTATCCTTTAAGTATAGTTCGTAGTCCTTCTTATATTCGGTCTAATTTCATTTTCCCAAAATTATAAGATGACCTACCCCTACACAATTTCGCATGTAGAATCCATTTTTGATATTAGTTTTGACAAATTCAATGTCAAATGACCATACCACCCTTAGGAGTCCAAATCTAGATTTTTAAACCTACTTTTGTCATTTTGCGTTTGGGGGCTTTTCAGACTTCGGGACCAACATAACCTCCCTTAATTTTCCCTTCTGAATGCAATGGAACCATTAGAATTTTCAAATTCCATATCTAACCCCCATTTCCCCTGTTTGGCTGAAACATAGCCCATATATATCAAAAACATGATTTTTCTGATTGAAATCAACCGATTAAACTTACTCTTTTCCGCTCCTACTCAGTATTTAATCATTTCTACACTAATCACACATGATTTAGAGGAGATTTGGGCAGTATAACAGTTATATTTCATCAGTTCCCCAAATGAAAACTCAAGGCAAAATAGCCACAAATTCAAACCACAATCAACCACAACAGTAAGCTTATATCGATAGAATGGAAGTTTCAGAAGTTACTTCTGATTTTTCCCACTTCCTCTCTCCAGGGCTGTATGTGTCCTCTCTCCTTTACCTCTGATTTTGTCTTCAAATCCACAAATTAATTGGGGGAAAATGGTTAAGAGTGGTCCTAAGTACCGAAAACTACAAGAAATCGGAGTTTTATGGTAACTTACATCAAGAATTGAAGGTTTGGACTCCTTGTATGCTTGCTCTCTCTCTCTCTCTCTCTCTATTTTTCTCTGGTTCCAGACTGAAAATGGAGTCTGGGAAAGATGAAATACGAGTCAAAAGTTGGTTTAGACATGAAATGACCATTTTGCCCTAACTTTTTACAATTTTAGGTTTACGGACAGAATTTCCACCAAAGTTTGAAAATTCAGAACTAATTGTACATATATCCAATTGAAGTGATTCAAAAGCTAAAATGTTCCTTATTGAGTCTAGTTTTAGGGAAAAATAATTTCTTGGATAAATTGAAATCATAAAATTCCCAGAAATTCAATTTTTGAACACTGCTCCAGAAATTAGTAAATTCTATTGGGAAAACTTTAAAAATTCATATCTCTTAGAATATAAATTCAATTAATTTTTTTGACCGATCAATTTAAAGCTTAGGATGTCTACTTTCATCCTGTAAAATATCATGAGCTTTGGACATCATTTGGTTATCCAAAATCTTATGACAATCTGGCTGCCTCCAGCTCCTGTCTAGCAATCAATCAGAAAATATTTCGGCTATCTTACTTATACCATACACACCATTTTATTCCATCTACAAGTGATATTTGGTGATAGAAATTTGGTATGTTACAGATAAACCACATTTTTACTATTTAATTTCATGCATTTTGCAACATTCCACAAATTAGAGAAGAGATTTATAAGACTTATTTAAGGCCTAGGGATGTTATTCAAAATTTAAAAAGACTCGAAATAAATTATTTGGTCAAAAGCTTATTTCAGGCCAAAGTTATAGGAAAGTGATTAAGTAAAGAATTAAAATATTTATAAAGGCCCAGAAAAATCAAGAAAAATTTATAGATAGTTATTCTGGAAAATAAATATATTTATGGAGAGGTTTGTTTCCTAAAAAGAGTTATAGATGAATGTAAGGCTAATTTTAAGAATTTTAAGCTATTTTCTTGAGGAAATAAAAGAAAATAATTAGAGGTTACAATTTGGCCTGAGAATTTTAGGAAAATTATTTAATGGGCTAAAGAAGCCAATTAAGGAAGAAAATTCTTATAAAGTAGTAAGGATTAATTTATAGGTATTATTTGATGTATTAAAGAATGAAGTTGCAAACAAAAAGGATTAATTTAAGTGCATAATAGTCTTTTTCCATTCTACATACACTATCCACACTTGTTTCCTTTCAACCTTATATCAGATATACCTTCTCCCATTGACATTATTTTCACGATCAAAACAGCATATAGTTAGAGTGAGAGAATGAGAGAGAGACCGAAGGCAGAGAGCTAGAGAGCGACCGCCGGAGAAGAGAGAAGAAGAGAAGGAAATCCACATGCAGGCTAACATCTGAATCGAGGTAAGTCCATTAAGCCTCCTTCCATCTATAGATTCTTCTGTTGAGTTAGTTTGGGAGTGAGAGGGTTGATCAAATCTATCCCTAACATGAGAAAAGAAACCACCGATCAAGAGTTCTAATGGTGATTAAAGATAGATTAAAACTTATAATCATAATAACTTGTGTTGCATGTTTAATTTTATGTTGATTGGTTTGTGGCTACAGAACTAAGGGCTTGTTAATTTGGTCTGTGTGGCTTTGGGTTTGCTAAAACTAAGGCTTAAGTAAAAATAAATGCTAGAACCATGAGTTTGATTTGGTGTATGGGAGTTTGGTTATTCTTTATCATGATGTCCGAAACCAAATTTGGTTTAGAGGGAATTCGATTATTTGAATATTATGTTCTGCTACTGTTTGTAAGTTTATTCGGGCGTGGGAAAAAACAACTAGGTTCAGATTTATGGAGCTGAAAATTGATGTAATCATGCTAATTTAAAATTGTTGAACCAGAAGCTTACCAAGTGCCTGTGGCTTCGGGTCCTCTAAAATTAAAGTGAAAGAGTGAAGTTTTTCATAATTTATGGAGTACATGTGTGTATTCTGAGTGTACTGAAATTGAATAGCCAAGCCTGGGAATTATAGGAAGCATTCTGTTTCGTGCTTTCGAATGGGTAACAGAAAAACAATTCTAGCACACATGTAATTTCTGAAATGAGGTTTGAGTTTTGAGTTTCTAAAGTATAATTATGTCTATTATAATATGAAAGTAAAAAGGAACATACAAAATTAAGCAACTTAGGTTGAAATAAGAGTTTATTCTAGACTATCAATTCTGACGAATCAGAGGAGTTGTTCATTTCGTGTGAGGTTTTGGCAGGGTAAATGAACTCTTTTTCCTCTGAAATTTTTCAGGGAGATATAGAACATTCCAACCTTTAAAACAAGTCCTATATCATGCAATTTGAATATGTAGATTAAGAGTTATGATTTTTTGAAGTTGAGGCTAAATTCTGGAATGAATAAACTGAACACAGAAAGAAAAGCAATTCGAACCAGGGGAAAATGACCTTACATAATTATGAAATTTTTTGAGGAGTTAGTATACATATAGAGCTTTAATATAATATTTGAACCAGGTCATTTAGAGTTTTGTGCACTGAGATACAAATTTTTGAAGTTGGCATAAAACAGTTGGGATGAAATCTGACTTGTGAATTTCATGTGCTGTTTTGACAGGACAAATCATCTTCGTTTCTTATAAAATTTTGTGAGCTACTAGTACACATCCTAAGCTTTAATATGAGTCCAATAATGTACAAATTGGATATCTAGAAAAATATTTATGATTTTTGGAAGTTGGGGCTTTAAAACAGGGTAAAATCTGAGCTCCAATATGAACAGTCAGAATTAGTGTCCATTTTCGAGGTTTACTTGCATGATTTGATTCTGTCAAATATTTTTTATATAAAAGATACTTGATAATGGTTGCATAGAACCTAGAATCACCTTATTTAGAGTTTCAACGAGAGAGTTATGAATTTTTCAAATTCAGGCTAAGAATATGGAAAATTTATGTTTTTACTAGGACAATGATTGGAAATGTATATAATTCGAAATTATCTTCATAACTGGACACTATTAGATAATTGACCCTTAAAATAGACTTCATAAGGGTTAATTAGAGATAAGTTATAAATTTTCTAAGTTCAGTGAAAATTTAAGGCTACATTAAGTTGGGATTCTAGGAAGAGTTAGCTATATTACAAATTGTAAATGGTATAAGTATTAATCTGCCCTTACTTAAATATATATGATAGGATTTGATATTGCCCAAGCCTTGAAGGAGTAATCAAGGATAGAATAAGGTAGAGGTATATCGGAAGAAAGCGCAAGAGGTAGTTACTCTTTTCCTTCATGTGATTGTGTATTGATTGCTGCATGTTTGTTTTTGCCATAATGCTGATTGTGCATGAGAACATGTAAGTTGCCTTGTATGAGATTATTTGTCATGAAAATGTGTGTCAGTTTATTATTCATTTAATTATGAATGCGTACCAACTAGCGCTTGGCTAGATTATCTATATGATGTATGGGCATCATTGATGATATTGTGTTGTAAGGTGTGTTCTTTGTGGCTTGTTTGGCATACTTAGTTTGTGATCTTGCATGATTAACATGAAGAATTTTGTTACTACTGAGATTTCCTCAAATCTCACCCCTTCCTTCCATGACATACAGTAAGAGCAAGTGCTTGGGCAAGGGCATTGTAGTTGGTGAAGCCTAAAGAAAGTTGGAGTTACAGGAGTTATAAATTATTGTTTTGTTTAATATTGGTCATCTGTGTAGCCCTATATACTTGTAATATTAGAGATGTGTGTGTATATGTACATAGATATTTTGGCATGTAAATACTCCATAAGGAGGAGAGCTAATACTATGGTAGCCTGAGATAACAAAGGTATACTTATACATAATTGATAATAGATATTGAGCCTACTTTAGAAGTAGATAATTTGTTTAAAAGCTCGGGCAATACATAAAGTATGCCCTAAGATAGTTACATGCCAAATATATTGGATATATATTCTGAAAGAAAATATGAGTACATAGATTATTAGCATTGGTTAAGTAGCTATTAAGTCATGAATATGTGAAAATGAAGGGTTAAGTAAAATAGAAGAGAACCCGAGTCTTATTTGGTTAGTAAAAGGTTTTATATGGAATCTAAACCACTAAGTTTGGACTTGGTAAAAGCTAGTTAAGGATTTTAAGATTTTTCAAGAAAACACATTCTTTATAAGAATGATGCAATGAGCTTTAAGAAAAGTTTTTAAAAATTTAGCCTTTTCAGGTTACTAAATGGGACATTAGTGGTTCATAATTCATAAAATTCTTTTATTGGATCTCCCTAGAGTAAGGTGTTACAACCTGTAAAGGCAACTTCGTTAATGTGCATTTTGGATAAAAATAAGTAATGATATGATTTTAGGAATGAAGATGAAATGAGTAATAACTCATTGTCATGGATTTGGTATTTTAGGATTCAATCTTTGTCCAAAAGACAGAGGAAGTGGTAAAGGAAGGATAAGCATGCTAGAAAGGCGGTCAAGTAGTAGCACTTTCTCTCATACTTTATGTGAATTTATATATGTCTTGTTTGCCCTTTCTGCAATACACATATGTTCATGGTGCCTGCAGGTGCTTTAAATTATAATGTCATGATGACCTAATACCACGATAGACTCTGGTGTGAAATAGAAACCACAATGGACTGTGGTATGGAACAAGTAAGGGTTTCAGCTACGGTTGACCCTGAATACATGTGCTCATTCTATTGCATATGGAACAAGTAAGGGTTTAAGCGACAATTTAGTACGGCTGACCCTGAATACATGCGCACATTTCCATTGCAATTTATTGCTTGTTGCTAATGTGGTGCATTGCATATTTATTTATCGCATTTTGCATGATAGAATGTTGTTACTACTGGGATTCTTTTGAATCTCATCCTTTCTAATTAAATATAATTCATTCAGGAGAATGAAGTGGTCATAAGGCAAAGATGAAGACTCCAACTTTGATGTGTGTAATCTTGCATTGAGTTGCCAACAAAGTCCACTATTTTGTTTTGTTTTGTAAGTCTGAGACTTTGTAAATATTTTGGGAAAACCCTATGGGACATATGTAATATACCTAAGTACATCACGTATAATAGTACATGATAATGCTATTTTCGCTTGCCATTTGAACTGCACTTTATTACTCTGATTAATGTTGAATTAAAAGGAGGTGTGACAGTCATTGCCCTAAATCAAGCAATAAAATTGCATTCATGACCATCAAAATGACATGTGTGTGAATATATATCTTATGATACAATCTAGAATATGTGATTTCCTGGATTTTGAATCTAGAAGTGAAAAATTAGCCTGGAGTAAGTAGGCTACTAAGCCCATTTGAGCATAAGTCCTCTAATGTCCTAATATAATAAAATAATTAGAACATTCCGCCTTTGATAATAAAGACTAAAGTCATAATTAAAGGTTAGCCAAAGGACAAATAAAATAGATTTGTGAAGGTAACATTGTGTATTTGCTGTCCTAGATTTGAGTTAAATTGTACATTCTGAAAATTTTTATACTTTTAACAGTCATTTAAATTTTTATCTGTTTATAACTCAAACGTATACTGGGTGACTTTGTAAGACATTTATTCTGTATGTTAAATAATAAAAAATAGTTAAATTATGCTCTGCTAAGAAGGACGCTAATGATAGATTGTTTTTCCACTATAATGATTATGATGGTTAATTGGCTGATCTTCATTGGTTTAGTTTTGGTTTATATTCATGTGATATATATCTAGACTATTGTCTTTAGTGGAATAGAGTTAAAGTCGAAGTCAGTGGCCTTAAAACTATACTATCTTGTTTGCACTTTCATTGTTTTGATACTAACTAATATTATTGAAACATTTTTGTAAGAATGAGTTATGGGGATTTGAATGAAATATCTCTCCTATTTGGTGGGTTAAAGGTAAAAAGGTTGAAAAATAGCCTCTGACTAGTAGTAACTGCCCACTATACATTGGGACTTGCTTTGCTGCAAAGACAAGACTATGCCAAGGGAATAGTAAAAGTGGAGAAGGCTTGTGGCAATTGTAGCCTCCTATTCATATATTTGTTCCGTTATAATTGTTATTCCTGCTGCTAGCAAAAGAGATTTATGGGTTAAACAAAAAAAAAACCAACAAAACAAAAACAGAGAGAGAGATAGACTGTGATTATTGTTTTCAATCTTGAAAGCGTATATTCTTTTTGTGCATTTAACTGGAAATCACTTTGTCTGATGCAGAAGTTAAGCACGTCATTCGAGGAAATAAAATGGTGGGATATTGATAGCAATTTAGGCAAGATGAAGTTGTCTGTAAGAAGCCAGTTCAATTTCCTATTGAGGGCTGCTCCTCTTTATGCACAACTTAAAGTGAAGGTTGTTTGATAATATTTCCCTTTTAATAAATAGAAAATGAGAATGATATGAACTAGCAGTAACTACTTCCCTAAATTTTCCACAGGGGCGATCACAAATTAAATGTTGTAAATCTCATGGGGTCAACCAAAAAAAAAAAAGTTACAATCTGCATGGTTTCCTTGCTCCAATTTATCCTAGGAAACTCACGACTCAATATTTTTTGTCAAACGGAGCATAAAAGCAAGGAGACTTGTGATAGTGGAGAATTTTGTCCTGAGTTAATGGCCGGTTTGGGTTCCGAGTAATAAAACAGACTAGATACTGCAACTATATTGCCTACATTGTGAACATGACCTTGAGTTGCTAGTTTGTTTTAGTGTGCTTTATAGGTTCACACGACAAATTAATCGTGAAAATTGTGCTAAATGTCCTAACTTGATAAAAATTCGGAGGACCGAATTTCTAACGGAGTGGAGAATGTAATAGCCTTAAAAAAAGAGAATAAGATAATTATTTCAATTTCTAGTTAATATTTAAATGGTTCATTATAGATTTATACTAAAGATAAATTGGTGGATTAGTGGCAGGGGTGATTGGTCAATGAGAAGTCCTTATTTTATCATAGCTTTTCATAGCTTAATGAGGATTTTATCATATCCATTAAATTTTAAATGCATTCTTTATCTTTAATGTGGATTAAATGTGATTACACGCAATTAAAAGTAAAAAGGGTTAAAAAATATTGTATTTTATGTTTTGTTTTAAGTAATTGATTTTTGGAACGAAAGATATTGTATTTTATTAATTCGCTTTGTCCCACTTGAAATCAATTAAAGAAAGGTGCATAAATGAAAATAACAAGACAAACCCCGGGGGAAGAAGAAGAAGAGACCTAAACCCTTTAGCTAAGATTGAGACTTATTGAGGGCCCATTAAGATGAATGATGTGCTAAATGGGCTGCTGGAAAGGAGTATCTCTTTTTAGGTCTACTTCATCAAGTTTAAAGTAACCCATTATAAGAAATTAAACAAGAAGATAAAGGGGCAAGTGGGTCAATATAATTGGTGGAAGCCAAGAATTATGAAAACTAATTCAATATTTCATTTTGACCTATATCACTTCCACTTTCTTCTGGAGATTTCGAGCAGAACATGGGGAAAGGAGGAGACGGTGTCTTGAGTCGTTTTATCATGAAGAACAAGAGAGAGAATGAGCTCCAAAGGCAATCTTACCATCAAAATCACATTTCTTTTTTTTCTTTTTCTTTTATTATATGCGGCCGGGATTAAACTCAAATTGGGTGCTACATAGGCACTAACCATACCACATTTCTAATTCAAAGTGCCTCCATAAATCTTGTTATTCTCATCAAGAGCATCAATCCTCTGTTTTTAGAATTTCAAGAGATTGAGTTTGAAGTGATAAAGATGGAGGAAGTAGTGAAGAAAGCATGACCAAGTTAGTGTATGGAGTAAAGGTAAGAAAGAGCTTTTGCTTCATCTAAGTTCAAAGGAATTTCATTGATGTTTTTCCTTGGCATGAATCTGTCTAGCTTTATAGAAAGGGACTCTGAAATATTTTGATGATAAAAAGAGAGGAAATGACTTAGAAACGGTAATAGAAGTGTTACTTGATGATTATTGATTGTTGGAAGTTTGATTTCAAGCTTTATGTAAATTATTGAAGAGCTGTTATAAGGGTAAATGATGCCAAAAAATTTAAGAATATGTTAGAGCAACGTTTCGTTGAAAAAAGAAATCAAGAAATTAAATGCTAGGAACCAGTAAAGGCGAAGGAGATGAACACAAAATCCAAATTAGAAACCCTATGCATTGCATTGTGGTCCTGGCTATATGAGCACGTTAGCATGGGAAATAAATTTAGAGTCAAGAAATTGAATCCCAACAATTAAAGTTCAAAGTTAAGGTTGAGAAGGTTGTAAAAAGTTAAGAATTTAAGAGGAGGGACTAATTTATGCATAAATATTATGTATGAAAGCTACACTTTTATTTTTTTTTTCCAAGTTATTGTGGCATGCAAGGAAGATGGATGTTTTAAAAGCTTTAATATGATAATACTGGTGATTTCGTTTGAAGTTGACTGATCTAATAATATAAAAGGATAGTAATACTCTTGTGTCTTGTTTTTGGCAATACACTAAAGATGATTCTATAATGGCGTGAAAGGGTAATTGGGTTAAAAAAAATGTAAACTGACATTGTGTTATTAAATTAATTCTTGAAATACATATGAAGTATGTGATTCAATACTGATGAAGGACACGATGAAAATTGTAATGATATCCGTATGTGTAGAATTCAATGAAACTAGATACCATGATTTTCTGTGTTGAAACTTGGCGAAGGATTGAATTTAGAAAGTACAACAAATCTATACAACACTGTTTGGTAAAACCAATGGCTGAACTTCTTGTTGTTGTAATAACATTTTGGAATGTATAGAAAATGCTTAGTGAAATGTGTGGGAAAAAAAAGTGTAAGGATTCGAATGATTATTGAGTGATCCATAGAGGTAACTCTAGTAGCTATAAAATCTTTGCAAGCCAAGTAGTGAATGATTGAATGTATAAATTATGAATATCTATAGATACTATCTTCACAAGAGAAATTTTTCACCAACTCAAAGAAATGATTTCTACAAGCACGTGAATGCTTTCTTATCAAAGGAACTAGCACAGAGCGCTTGGTTACTTGCCATCATGGACTGTGTGTCCACACTTGTTTCTGTGGTGTTGAGCCACCTTAGTTATTTACCCTCGTGAACTGTGTGTCTACGCTTGTTATTCGTGGCCTCCGTACTGCGCTTGGTATTCGTGGCCTCCGGCTGCGCTTGTTTTCATGGCCTTTGAGCTACACTTGTTATTCGTGGCTTCTATGCCACGCTTGCTAGCCGCTTGTGTTGGTTCCTCTGACGAAACAAGTTTTGGGGAAAACATTTCCATCATGATTTAGTATTATCAAAAAAAAAAAAAGAAAAGAAAATCATTTTATCAAACCTTTATTTTAAATGAGCTACATAATATATTATAAGTTTCTAGTTTGATAAACACAAGTATGGTTATGAAAGGATTAAAATAGAAATAGAGATCAGGTTACATATTTATATGGATGATAATATTTAGTTTTTGTATGCAGCGAAACATGTTTATACACATGCCTTACACGTAATTATTTTAAATAATTTGTAGTTTTGAATTCTTGCAGTATGACTCTTTTCATCATGAGAAAATATTTATGACTTGATATTATTTAATGTACTCTAGAATTGAGTTTAATAAACTGTTTAATGAGAATTTATTTATCAACCAGATTATTTGTGTATATGTGTAAAGTTTCATTAATATTATGAGGTGATAACATGGTAATTAAGTAGATCTTGTTGATTATCAATATAATTTTTAAATTAATAGGGCTTATGAAGTAAGGTCGCCTTATACTTCATGCCAGTCACACTTCAATACTTTGGGGTGTGACATTGATCTTAATCAATCCAGGATAGTTTAAGCCACTATATGGAATTAAAGATACTCTTTTATCAATTATTTTAAACATCGGGTTCCATGGCTAAGATTATAAATTGTTATTGTTTTTGTATCTTATTTTTATCTCATTTACATACCCTTCTATATTATTAATATTGTTATTGTAAAGTGGTCAAAAGCCATATTGTTATGATTATAAAGAATGTGACTTGAAGTTATATTAATCTTATTTCCTATTATATGGCCAGAAGTCATATTTCTATTATTATTATTATGTTGAGATTATATGACCAAAAAGTCATGTCATTTTGATCTCTTATATATATAATGGCTAGAAGCCATATAATTTTATATCTTCTATCTTATTGTATGGCCAGAAGCCGTATACAATTTTTATTTATCTTAAAGATAAATGGCTTGAAGTCATATCATTTTAATTTCTCACCAAATGGCCTAAAGCCATGAGAACCAAATGGCCAAAACCCATATAGTTTTAATTTAATTTTATTATTTTGCTTTATGTAGTATTTCCTATCTTTATGAGTTTTCTATCATTATCATTGATCATAATGTTCTATATTTTATATTTTAATAATTTCCATTTCTTTATTTAATTAGCCTGAACCATGTCAAACCTTACAAAACTTGAATTTGTGGCTCTTGACATTACTGGAAAGAACTATTTATCTTGGATGCTGGATGCTGAAATCCATCTGAATGCCCTTGGTCTGGAAGACACAATTAAATAAGGGAATCAGGCATCAAACCAAGACAAAGCTAAATCCATGATTTTTCTACGCCATCATTTGCATGAAGGTTTAAAAATTGAATATTTGACTGTAAAAGACCCACTTGT
>JBAGKO010004879.1:0-11936 GCA_037177275.1 Acacia concinna | reverse complement strand
GGAACAGGAGAGGCAGTGAAGGTGGAAGAGATACAAGTAGATCCTCCTAAAGCTTCTGAAGTTCGTGTAAAGATGCTTTATGCTAGTATCTGCCACACAGACTTCGTTAGGGCTCAAGGCCATCCATATGTGAGATCTTCTTCAATTCTCTTATTACAAACTTTATGGAATTATTTCTCTACTACATCCAACACTATAATCTTATTCATGGTTCATCCAACACCCTGATGTTATTTTTTTAGGTAATTCCACCACCATAAGTTTATTTATAGTGCATCTAATATCTTAAATCATAAATAAGATTAAGGTGGTAGATGTAACTAGAAGATAACATCGCAAATGTTAGGTACACCAGGAAAATAAAATCATGGTATTGGATGCATCATAAATAAGATTAAGGCGTTGAATGCTATTGGAAAATAACATAAGGCGACTTACCCTTATTTCAACCTCACATCAGAAATTAAATCAAACAATGCTCATTATGAAATTGATGTGTTATGCAGCCATGTTTTCCTCTAGCACTAGGGCATGAAGGTGTAGGGTAAGCTTTTACATAATCCACCCCATTATTCTAAATGCTGACTTATGGATCATAATATATGACAAATTTCACTTTTGGTGCATACGAAATACAGTGTTGTGGAGAGGGTAGGGGAAAAAGTGACAATTTTCAAAGAAGGAGATGTAGTGATTCCTATATCCCTTGGAGAATGTGGAGAATTGTGTTTCAAAGGAATCAAATATTTGCTTGAAATACCCTTTAAGTGTGAGTGGGCTAATGCCTGATGGCACATCAAGGATTTCTGTTGGAGGCCAAAAGGCATGCCATGTGTTTAGCTCCTCAACATGGTGTGAGTATATGGTTAGTGATGAAAACTACTCCCTTCGGTCCTAAATATAAGACTCATTTTTATGTCACAAAAATGGGTCTTATGTTTAGGACCGCAGGTAGTACCTTATGAAAGTTGATCCAAGAATTGATTTGGCTTGTGCTAGCTTCATCTCTTGTGGATTTTCTACCGGTTTTGGAGCTTCTTGGAAGACAGCCCATGTTCAAAGCGGATCATCTGTGGCTATTTTTGGCCTTGGAGCTGTTGGATTAGGGGTATATTGCTATTACCAAAACAAAAATTATTATTTGAAAGAAAAATAAAATTAAGTTATAAGTTCTATAGTTTCGTCTCATTTTTAATCAAATTATTGTTATTTTTCCCTTTTTTTTATTGAGTCATTATAGTTTCCTCAATTTTACGTTTAGTTCTTATACTCAATTTCGGACCTGTGGAATTAGGGGTATGTACTTTTCCAAGAAAATTTATTTCCTTAAAAAAAATAACACTTCTTTTTATTCCCTCTTATTTTAAAAGTAAGAGCTTGTTGGGAGATTTACTTTGGTTATAAATGTACAACCTCAATCTATTTTATCTTCCAAATATATCATTATTTCTAAAATGACATTTTTAATTCCACATATCCAAGGATTTTACCAAACGATAGTTTCAACGTAAATGATTAACAATGGTATTTCAAAAAAAAAATGTTTTTTTTACTAATTACTAACTTAACTAATTTTTTAGTCTCAGCAAATTAATTATCTATATCATATGTTTCATGACGGATGGAGCAGTTCGCATGTGCATATTTTAACAAGACATGAAGTTAGTGTAATGGGCAAATTAATTTACTTGAATTGCAGGCTATAAGTGGAGCCAAGATGATGGGAGCAACAGAGATAATTGGAATTGACATAAATGAGAAGAAGAGAGAAAAAAGAGAAGTTTTTGAAATGATAGATTTTATAAATCCAAATGATCATTTTGAGAAACCTTCTTGTCAATTGGTGAAGGATCTCACCAATGGATTTGGTGTAGATTATGCCATTGATTGCACCGGTGTTGCTTCTTTGCTCACACAAGCCCTGGAATCCACAAAAGTGGTAAACTTCCAAATCACCATTCATTTATTCAAATTAGTTAAATAAATGTTCTAATATACTCTCTCCAATCACTCCATTCTAAAATATATCAGTCATTTTGCAGAAAAATTCTTTAGTCCATTATATAAGTCATCTAGAGAGTAATGAACATTTTTTTTAGTAAATTTTTTCTGTTTAATTAATGTTTAAGTACGGCAGCTCATATCTATTATTATTAGTCCACGTTCTTTAATATGGGTAATTAAAGTTGAAAAAAGATAATTTAAGGCAAATTAATGAATTAACTATTTTTTCTTATTCAATTGTGTGGCTGAAAGTTACTTATATTTTAGACCAAGGAAGTGTGTGTTTTACATCTAATTTAACTAATCCAACAAATTTAGCTCTCCTTATTTCTTATAAAAATGTTAGATATATCTCACAAAACTGAATACTTCGTTTTTTTCCCCTTTTCAAATTGCATTGATTTTATTAAGAGTTATCTCTTATATATCTATGTGTGTGCGTGCGCCCACATATACAGGGGAAAGGAAAGGCAATAGCAGTTGGTGCAGGAATAGAAGAATTTGTACAAGTCAACTGGTTGGGTCTTCTTCTTGGAAGAACTTTGAGGGGTTCCATTTTTGGAGGCTTGAAACCCAAATCTGACCTTTCCACAATAGCCATCAGATGCCAAAACAAGGTGAAAAAAAGAACAAATAAGAAACTCACAACAAAAATTTAAGAGCAATTTCTAAAAAAATACTTTCAAAGTATCAAAATACCAAATAAGTTTTGTTTCTTACAAAAGATTAGAGATTGACTACAACCACTAATTCACAACTCGAAAATCACTTATTTTTAATTTTTTAAATTTTGAAAATATTTTTCAGAAATTTTCTCCAAATCTAAAGATCATATATGCTTTTTGTAATAATTTCATTTAAAATTATCGCTTTCAATTTTCTATACGGCCTCAATTATTAAATATTTTTGTCTTATTTACAGGAAATCCCTATTGATGAGCTTTTCACCCATGAAGTCCCTTTGACAGAGATAAACAAAGCTTTTGAGCTCTTGAAACAGTCAGATTGTGTCAAAGTTATTATCAAGATGTGACTGATGTTTGCTTGATTCAATATTTTATATGTATCATATGATTCCCAGAAAATAAAAGAGGGTCTTACTCCCACTATAGTGACTGGATTATAAAATATTGAAAAAATTATATACATATCCTGAATAAGAAAATATACGTTAAAGAGACCTTAAGGTAAAAAAATACTACTATCAAATCCTCATTAATAACTTCAGAGTTGTTAATGGCGCCCCTAAAGTTGTTAATGAAAACTCCCTGATTAACAACCTAGAGGTGCTATTAACAACTCAATGGATCCTAACAGTTTTTTCTTATCGACTTCTTTAATGTATATTTCTTTGCTCTTGAGCCTTATTTAATTTTCTCTAAAATATTTGTGCTCCAAAGTTGTAGTTATCTTTCTTAAAATAAAAACTTTGGATCCTTTGTTCTTCGAATTCTAACTCTGACCCGTCCAACTTATTGGTTTTTTATTGCTTAAAAAGGCACGCAATTCACAAGTCATTGGCTGGAATATATGAAGTAATCCGAAGAATATAAGTTATATATAATCATAAATTCAGATTAATATATGTTCAAAAATTTATATTTAATACATAAAAACAATATTTAACCTGAAGTCAAAAAAATTAATAATTATATACAAATAATAAAAATAATGTTTAAATAAAAACTAATATGTGGGGTTAAAAAGTAGTATCCATAAGTACTCCTTCACCTTTACCCAAAATACATACACTTATTTCATAATTTATAATTTTAATACACACACACACACATGCATATTTCTTGCATATTCAATTATTTCTTCCTTCTATAATATTTATTATAGGCATATCAAAATTAAATCCAGCTAATTAAAACACCAAAATTCAAATTAAACATACACTTTTAATAAAGTCCTAATTAATCAAGCCACTAGATTGTGCCTTTGTAGTTAAAAAGGAAAATCGAAAGTAAGTGCAGGCATGATTTTGATTTTAATCATTTCAGCAAGATTTAATTGAATATAATTTTAGCTATAGATGAGAAAAATCACGAGAACATAAAGTCATCCTGACGTATAAAATGGTGTGAGTATATTGTTAATTAGTGATGAAAACTACCTTGTAAAAGTGGATCCAAGTATTGATTTGGATCATACTAGCTCCATCTCTTGTGGATTTATTTCTGGTTTTGGGGCTGCTTGGAAGATGGCCGAAGTTAAAAGTGGATCAACAGTGGCTGCTGTCTTAGGCCTTGGGGCCGTTGGATTAGCAGTATGTATTCATGTAAGAACAAAATAAACAATTACTCTCTTGATTCTAAATATAACGGTTATTAGAGAGGTTTAATTATTAATTTTGTCCTAAACATAAGAACTCAATTCCTTTTTTCTCTGAAATTTATAATTTGTTTTTCTTCAACTCTCCATACTAATTGCATATACAAAGGAGCTTTTTCATCTATGGAGTTGATTTCACTGTAAATGATTAAAAGGTGTACTTTAGGTGAATTAACAGGGATTTTTTTTTTACTAATAGCTAACTTAACTAACTTTTTAATGTTTCTAAATTAGTTATCAGCCTCCTATAGTTAGGATCAAAGGGAGTATAAAAAAGAAGTTTTAGCTTCTACATTAAAAAGCTTGTTTGATAAGTGGAAACAGAAATGAGTGGTTTTAATAAATCAACATATACTTAAATCATACGCTTATATATATTAATGCAGGCTATGAGTGGAGACAAAAGATGAGAGCAACAAAAAGAATAGGGGTTGGCACAAATGAAATGAGGAGAGAAAAAGGAGAAACTCTTGGAAGGACACATTTCATAAATCCTAATAATCATTCTGAAAAGCCATCTTCACATCCGATCAAGGATCTCACAAATGGACTGGGTGTGAACTATTCCTTTGAGTGCACTGGTGTTGACCCTATGTTCACTCTAGCCCTAAAATCTACAGAAGTGGTAACTTACAAATCATAAAGCATCTATCAAGATATAATTTAAAAATATTGTGCTTTTCGAATTTAATAGAACTTGTAATTTTATTAGTAACTAGTGATTTACCATACATAGAGGGGACAGGAAAGACAATAGCGGTTGCTGGAGGAGACCAAGAACAAGTGCAGGTCAACTTGCTGGAAGAAATTTAAAGGTTCCATTTTCGGAGGTTTGAAACCCAAATCTGACGTTCCTATTTTAGCCACTAAATGCCAAAAAAGGTGAAAAATTGCTGTGTTAGTAATGTTATACTGTTAATCATAAGTCACATATGGATAATTAATATGTAGTTTCTTATAATTTCAACCAATTTTTAATTAGGTTCCTATAATTTTTTTTATCAAGTCCTTATAATTCCACTTATTTTTTATCATGTCTTTTGTAGTTATTTTGTTTTTATCATGTCCTTATTATTTCACGAGATTTTTAATAAAGTCCTTGTAGGGTTTTTAAATTTTAATAACTATTATAATTTTATTTTATTTTTAGAAAAAATTATTATAATTAAAATTTAATAGTTTTATAAATAAACAAAAGTTTGGATAAATAATTAAATAATATAAATATACGTTTGATTAAAAATTTTGAAGAATATTAAAATAATCCATAAAAAAGAATGTTAAAAATACAATATCACGATAATTTATTATTTATAAAATATTAGTATTTATATTATAATATTAAATAAGATTATAAATAATAATATTATATTTTATATTTTTAGAAGAATAATATTAGTATTTATTGAATAAATAAAAAATAAAGGAATCTAACTAAAAAACATTATAAGACCTGATAAAAAAGAAGAAAAACTACAAGGATTTTATAAAAAAAACAAGTGAAAATACAAATTAAATATATAATAAAGAGAGAAAAAAACTCTAAAGACTTAATTAAAAATTGGTTAAAAATATAAAGACCTGCTGATTTATTATTTCATAAATAAATAATAATAATTTCAAACCTTAACGCCCAAATGATCAATCCACAAAACATCCCCTGGGCCCGAAACTTTGTTAGGAGTCATTTATTTCTCTTCCTAGCCAAAATAAAACTTCACACAAATAACTTTCTTCTTTAGCATATTTTTGTCTTTAAACTTTCTTTCCATCCTTCTTAATTTTTTGATTTTTCTCTGACAAGTTATTGCGCAGACTCTTTTAAAGAAAATCGCCCAGATTCAGTCTTTACTTTTGACCTGGAATATAGAGACTTGGAAAGAAAACAGAGATATACAAATAAATAATCATTGCAATATTGTATTTTTACGTGTGGTCAAAGCTAAAACTTTAAAAGGATATAAGGCTTTTGGCCAATAAAAATAAGAAGAAGAAGAAGAAGAAGAAGATTTAAGGCCTTGTTTGGAACATGGCACGGTTTAATGTTTGATGGATTGGAGATGAGGTGGGACTCAGCATTGGGTTGGTAGCAAGTAATGTTCTGTGAGAATACTATCATTAATTTTAATCTATAATATACCATAAATTACAAAAACACAAAATATTATGGAAAAATTATTGAGAAGGATTAAGGAAAGAAAACAAATACTCTATCCGGTCTTAATTATAAGGCTAACATAAAAATAAATCTTATAATTAGAATCAGAAGGAATATTATAAAGGACTTAAAAAATTATAATTATTTAGAAGGACAAAAAAATAAAAAGAATTTGTTGATTACTAAATCATACACTAACTCCTTACATTTTCTCTACTGGTAAGTAACCCTAACAACAAGAATATGCTAGGATTCCTATTCCCTTTCCAATTTTCAAAGTGTACTAAATTAGCGCACAGTTTTGCATTTAAGATACAAAACTGTTCTCTAACAAAAAGGGTAAATGAAGAAAGAAGAAAAGACACAACACTACCCAATATATACCCAACTATTGACAAAATGATAATAGAGGCATTGAAATCTCTACTTATCGCTTATGTAGATGCTTGTATGTTAGAATCCTGCGTGCTATTTCAGACTACGCGATCTTTCCCCTCATTTCTTTTTTTTTTTTTTTTCCTTTCGCAAGGTATCCCCAGCCCGACAGGTCAAGGATTAATCCTCCGTTCATTGTGGATTCTTCTATGGGAAGGACAGTTAGCCAGGAGATTTAACGTTGCTCTATACCTAAGGCCAGGGATCGAACCCCTAACCAAGGTTAAAGGTGGAAAAGCTCCTACCACTCTACCACATGCCCCTAGTTTCTTCCCCCTCATTTCTATAAGTGTGTTTTGCCTTTAAATTATTGACAAACTATTAAATACCAAGTTTCGAAAAAAAAAAATTTCTATTCTACCTTTAGATCTCAGGGCATGAGCATCATCCCCTCGATACAATATTCTTTATAGATCTTCCTTCATTCCCATAATTGCATAAGCTGAATTTAACGGTTGGTTTCAGAATGATAGCATATTCTTGTTGTTACAGTTTATATTGGTGTGGTAAAGAAAATGTATGGAACTCGTTAAGGTAATTTAGTAATCAACAAATTATTTTTTTTTTAATTTTAAGTCTTTTTAAATAATTATAATTCTTTAGGCTCTTTATAATAAATATTTCCTTCTTTAATCCTTCTCCTTAATTTTTCCTAATATTATTATCTAACCTAACAAAAAATGGTTGGGAAAATCCTAAAAAAAGACAATAGAAATATGAGAATTTTAATTTAAAACAACAAGATTTAGAAATCTCAAATCAATTTTTTTGGTACTTTTTTCTTGTATAATTATGAAAATGCCATTGGATTTTTAACAACACGAGCATCGTAATTCACAACAAGAGTATTTAAATTAACAATAAAAGCATTGAAGTACTACGTATTTAGGCTGCGAGTTATTTGTACTGTTGTTGTTAACTGAGATACCCTTGTTTTGTCTGCTTTGAGATTGTCACTCCTGACGGTTTTTAAAACACATCAATATGACCCAATGGCCTCTAGGTCGTATGGTATTGTTAGTGCTCTAAATGGTACCCAAACCAGGTTTGACCCTGACCTCTTATAATTAAAAAAAAAACACGTCAATATATGGGAGGTATTCAATTCTTATGGCCTAGTGCCACACTACTACATCATCGATTTGAGTGGAACTCTAATACTGTAACATCTCACCACCTCATTCTTAATATATATTGTCCACTTTCTGACATTACTAAGTTGTTTAAAACGTGTGGGTTTTTAAAACACATCCAATTTGTTCCCCTCCACAGGAAAGGTGAGGCTTCACAATCTAACCAACGATCTAGCCTACTTGCCCGTGCATATTACTTCCTTTTTAACTATGCTCGTAAGGAAAAATATATATTGAACTCATTCGGAAGGAATTAACAATATCAAATTAAAATTGATGGCAAATCATTACTTCAAGAGTTAATAGTACACAAATCAATCAGCAACAATATAAATGTAAAATCATTTAAAGCAAGTTAATTCAAGTATCCACAAAATCAGTTTGATCTGTTGTGGGCATTTTAAAGCGACACACAGGACATGTGCAGTTTTGGCACAGCCAACTAACAATACAAGGTTTGTGAAACAAATGCGAGCAAGGCATTCTAGTAGCTTCTTCGAATCCAACCTTGAATCCTTCCAAACAAATTGCACAGTTACTTGATAACTCTTCCTCTTCTTCAAGCTTCACAGTTTTCAATCCCTCAATAAATGATTTACTCGCAGGCTCCAGATTAAGACTTCGATTGTCCATAGATTCTTGTACAGCCCGATGGTAATGATCATCACCGGTAGGATTTGAACGATCGTAATAAGAAGTTCTAACAACTTCAATAACCACCACCATGAACAGAATCCTCTTGTCTTTATGAGTATTATTAGCCATGTTTCCTGCAAAATCCAAGATCTTTGTCGCCATGGAGCTTCCATGGATATGGGGAATACCGAATTGAGAGGGAATAAGGCTTGCAATCTGCTCTATTGAATTCTTTGGGATGTTGAAGAATTCCTGTCTTTGGAAATCTAGATCAGAATAGACTTCTCTTCCATGTCGGAACAATTGCCTGTTCCATTTTGGTATACAAGCTCTGATGTTGAAGTATTGATCACCATTAGGAGGATCCACGGGAACATTATTGGGATCAGAGGAAACAATAGTTGTCGGTGAAAACACTTCAAAATCATATTGAACCCATACAAGATCAGGAGGATCCATTGCCTTCTGGAAGAAAATCTGTTAATAGGGAGAGATTGGTGGGAGGATCAATACGCTATTTTTTTTTTTCCGCAAGCTAATATATAGTATAGACGAGGATATTAAGATTAAGATTTTGAATTTGTAAATGATAGGGTAAGAATTTGCTTTGTAAAGATATAATCAACTGGAATCGATCAAATATTATATTATATATACATATCTATCTATATATGTATATCTATTTATATGTAAATATATATACATATATATATGTAAATATATATATTACATATATATATATATATTACATATATATATATATGTAAAAGGTACTATTAACTTATCAGATTTGAACATAAATATATTTGATAGGTAAAAAACATAAATATATTTAATTTTTTTACCTCATTTTTTCAATTATATTTGGCCTACCAGGTTGGAATGCCTTTGCGAAAGCATTAAAAAAAAAAGTATGTTATATGAGAAACATATCTTCTCACAATGATTTTCCCTTTTTTAATCTTTTAAGAATCACATCCCCACACATTTAGATAAAAAATGGATATTTTAAATCTAATATTTTATAAAATTAGTATTATAGTATTTTATAAGTTAATTTGAGAAGATCTTTTAAGGTAATATTTTAACTGTTTAATTTTATTTATTTACGTTTAAAATAATAATTTTATAAAACATGAAATTTGAACGATTGATGATATTTTAATTTGAGGGATAAGGTAGCCTTTTGAGCGGGGAAAAAAAGAGGGCGAGGTGGTGTGAGAACCCAAACCCATAATTCAACCTATTCTTGATTAAAAAATTTGTTTGAATATTTTGTATTAGTACCAGCAAATAACATTTTTCACTTATAATACTTTAATAAATAAATGGATAATTAATATGTAAGTCTTTATAATTTCAACCAATTTTTAATTTTTAATTAGGTCCCTATAGTTTTTCCCCCTTTTTATGAGATCTTTATTATTTCACATGTTTTTAATTAGGTCATTGTAGTTATTTTCCTTTTTTATCATGTCCTTATTGTTTCACAATATTTTTAATAAAGTCCTTGTTGGTTTTTTAAATTTTAATAACTATTATAATTCTATTTTATTGTTAGAAAAAATTATTATTATAATTCAGATTTAATAATTATATAGATAAATAAAATTATAATTAAAAATTAAATAATATAAATATATGTTAATTGAAGAATATTAAAATAATTCATAAAAAAGAATATTAAAAATAAAATATCAAGTTAATTGATTATTTATAAAATATTAGTATTTATATTATAATAGTAAATAAGATTATAAATAATAATATTATATTTTATATTTTTAGAAGAATAATATTAGTATTTATTGGATAAATAAAAAAATAAAAAGATCTAATTTAAAAAAAATTATAAGGACCTAATAAAAAAGAAGAAAAACTACAAAATATTTGATTAAAAAAACAAGTGAAAATACAAAGATATAATAAAGAAAAAAAAACCTCTAAAAACTTAATTAAAAATTGGTTGAAAATATAAAGACATGCTGATTTATTATTTCATAAATAAATAGTAATACTTTCAAACCTTAACGCCCAAGTGATCAATCCACAAAACATCCCCTGGGCCGAAACTTCGTTAGGAGTGATTTATTTCTCTTCCTAGCTAAAATAAAACTTCACACAAATAACTTACTTCTTTAGCATATTTTTTTCTTTAAACTTTCTTTCCATCCTTCTTAATTTTCTGATTTTTCTCTGACAAGTTATTGCGCAGGCTCTTTTAAAGAAAATCGCCCAGATCTTCTTTTGACCTGGAATATAGAGACTTGGGAAGAAAACAGAGATATACAAATAAATAATCATTGCAATATGGTATTTTTACATGTGGTCAAAGCTAAAACTTTAAAAGGATATAAGGCTTTTGGCCAATAAAAAAAAAAAGATTTAAGGCCTTGTTTGGAACATGGGATGGTTTAATGTTTGATGGATTGGAGCTGAGGTGTGACTGAGAATACAATTGGGTTGGTAGCAAGTAATGTTTTATGAGAATACTATCATTAATTTTAATCTATAATATACCATAAATTACAAAAACACAATAATATTCTGGGAAAATTATTGAGAAGGATTAAGACAAGAAAACAAATACTCCATCTGACATAAAAATAAGTCTTATAATTAAGATCAGATGGCGTATTATAAAAGACTTAAAAAATTATAATTATTTATAAGGACAAAAAGTTAAAAAACAATTTGTTGATTACTAAATCATAGAATAACTCCTTACATTTTCTCTACTAGTAAGTAACCCTAGCAACAAGAATATGCTAGGATTCCTATTCCCTTTCCAATTTTCAAAGTGTACTAAATCAGCGCATAGTTTTTGCATTTAAGATACAATACTGTTCTCAAACAAAAAGGGTAAATGAAGAAAGAAGAAAAGACACAACACTACCCAATATATCCCCAACTATTGACAATATGATAATAGAGGCATTGAAATCTCTACTTATCGCTTATGTGGATGCTTGTATGTTAGAATCATGCGTGCTATTTCAGACTATGCGATCTTCCCCCTCATTTCTATCAGTGTGTTTTGCCTTTAAATTATTGACAAACTATTAAATACCAAGTTTCGAAAAAAAAATTTCAATTCTAGCTTTAGATCTTAGGGCATGAGCATCATCCCCTTATACAATATTCTATATAGATCTTCCTTCATTCCCACAATTGCATAAGCTGAATTTGACGGTTGGTTATTAGAAGTTTCAGAATGATAGCATATTCTTGTT